>JAVJHY011985083.1:0-30575 GCA_035593235.1 Phascolosoma agassizii
CGTCACCATGAATATTATTGAAAACACGATGATCTCCGTCTGCCGCGAAATGGGGATCACGTTAATGAAAACGTCTTACTCGACGATCTTCAATGAAGCCTTAGACTTTACCTGCGCGATCGCCTCACCCAGCGGCGAGATGATCGCCGTCGCCGAATTCTGCCCCGCACAAATTGGCGGCATGCCGCTCTTGATCAAATCGTGCTTAGAAGAAGTGCCGCTTGCGGAAATCGAACCCGGCGACGTCCTGGTACATAACGACCCGTATCGCGGCGGACTACACACACCCGAACACACGCTTTTTTGTCCGGTCTATTTTGACGGCGAACTCGTTGCATTCACTGTCGCCATCGGTCACGTCGCGGAAGTTGGCGGCATGGTGCCTGGCGGTTTTCCCTCCGAGGCCACCGAGATATTCCACGAGGGGATCAGGGTACCGCCCGTAAAAATAAGAAAGCGCGGCGAAGATGTACCGGAAGTGTGGAAGCTGTGGCTTGCGAATGTGCGCACCCCCCGTTACAACTACGGCGATATGCGCGCAATGATCGCGGGGGTTGAGCAAGGTTCAGAGCGTCTAGCAACTATCATCGAGAAGTATTCGCTGGCGACGTTTCAGCGAACCTATCAAGACTTGATGGACTACTCCGAAGCGCGGATGCGTAGCGAAATTACCGATATACCGAACGGCCGTTACGATTTTGTAGACTACATGGATAACGATGGTGTATCCGACTCGGAGATCCGAATCGAAGCACATTGCTACGTGCAAGACGATCGAATTATCGTCGATTTTACCGGCAGCTCACCGCAGGTAGCGGGACCGATTAACGCGACCTTAGGCGTTTCATGGTCTGCAACGTATAACGCGATGCTCCATTTAACCGATCCGACTATCCCAAAGAATTCCGGCTGCTTTCGCCCTATAAAAGTAATCGCACCGCGCGGCACTGTGGTTAATGTTGATTTTCCTGCCCCCGAAGTGGGCGGCAACACGGAAGCGCATCCACGCATTGCGGGTGCTGTGATTGGCGCACTCGCACAGGCCGATCCATCGCGCGGCATGGCTGCCGAAGGGGGCACGCATTTGAATTTCGTTTTCGGCGGTCAAGATAAAAAAAATGACGAATATTTTGCTTGTTACGACATTGAGGTTGTCGGTTGGGGCGCGCGACCATTCGCCGATGGCAACAATGCCACGGATTCGATCAACGGTAATTGCCGAGTCATTCCCGTAGAAGTGTTTGAAACGCGCTATCCGTGGTTAACCGAGGAATATAGTTTGCGCGCGGACTCGGGCGGTGCTGGCACATATCGCGGCGGTTTAGGGACTAGCAAAACCTGGCGCTGTCTCGATGCGGAGATTACGTGTACGCAATTGACCGACCGCCACGAGCACGAAGCCTGGGGTCTCGAAGGCGGCGCCGCCGGCGCGGCCGGTCAAACCTTGTATCAACACAGCGACACTGAAAAATGGCAAACCATGGTTGAGGCTTTTAATAAACGTTCGACCAGTAAGTGGTCGAACGTGGTGATTAAATCCGGCGAGCGGATCCGCTTGCTCACACCTGGAGGCGGCGGTTGGGGCGACCCGGCAAAACGAGACCCGGCCAGAGTTGCATTTGATTTGGCCGAAGGATTCATCACTGACAAAAGTAATGAAGCGCCTAAGGAGTCGCCATCATGAGATTCTCGGAAAATGGCTATTACATCGAACAATACATTAAGTGTGACAATTGCGGCGTGCTCATTTATGGCGACGGACTAAGCGCGGAGCAAAATGATCAAACCGAACTTATTTTTTGCACGCAATGGTGTATTGAGTGGCATGCACAAAAGCTCGCTGGCATAAAAGCGCCGGTCGTCGACTTGGAGTTCGCCGACTAGGGTCGAGCTCATTTAACCTCGCTAAGGTTACGCAAATGTAGCCAGTAAATACTCAACGAACAGTTTCACTTTCGAAGCTAAAAATTCGCGATGCGGATAGACCGCGTAAATCGGTCGCATTGGTGCACTAAAATCCTCAAGGATAGGTTGCAATCGCCCCGCGTCGAGGTCTTCGCTAACGATGTACCGAGGTAACCGCACGACCCCGCGCGCGCCAAGCGCTGCTATTCGTAGCGCATCACCGAGATTCGAGACCAGATCACCCGACACCCGCACGGTTAACTGCTTCGCGCCCTCGCCGTATACCCAGGTCGCGTGATTACGCTGCACGATTTCAGAGAAAACTAAACAATTGTGCGTTAGTAAATCGTCAGGGTGTTGGATCTCGCCGTGCTCGGCTAAATATGCGGGCGCCGCGCACGTAATCATCGCAATCTCGCTCAACTTTCGGGCAACTAACGAGGAGTCGTTCAGTTCACGAATTTGGATCGCGACATCGAAGCCTTCCTCAATAAGATCCACATCGCGATCGGTTAAAAACAATTGCACCTTAACGCCGGGATAACTGCTCATGTATTCGGCGACAACCGGTACGAGATGGAATAGCCCAAACGACGTCGGTGCGGCGACTGCCAAGGTACCGCTCGCTTGGCCCTCGGTCTTTCCGATTTTTGATTCAATGGCGTTGAGCGCTTCGAGGATGGGGGCGACTCGGTCGCGATAATGATGGCCCTCTTCGGTTAAATTGATCGCCCGCGTGTTCCGATTAAACAACCGTACACCTAGTAGCGTTTCAAGCGCCTTAATGTGCTTCGACACCATTGCCCGCGAAATGCCTAATTCATCGGCGCCGGCGGTGAAACTCCGATGCCGAGCCGCCGCGAGGAAAACTTCGATACTGGTGATCCGGTCGAGCATAAAAAGCTATCCAATAATTTGTGGCGGGCGCCAGTGTGGCCGAAATACTGTTTCCCAATAAGAAACAGTGTGTTTCGCTATGATACGTTGATAAATTCTCCGTGACGACTATATTTATTGCATCGCAGCATTAACCCTGCTCCATTTCCCAACTACCGGAGAGATTTCAATATGAATTTATCAGCATCATTTACTGCCATGCTTTTGATAAGCGCTGTATTCGTCGAACCAAGCTCGGCCACAGATTTTGGATGCGCGCTCGACGATCCAGCGCGCGCGTTGGCGGATGACTACAATCACCGCTGGTCGAGCGCTGTCGAATCTCGGAGCGCCTCTCAGGTCGAGCGCCTGTACGCCGATAACGCCGTACTCATGCCGCCCACGGATGAAACCATTGTCGGGCGCGCACCAATAGGAAACTATTTAGCAGCAACCGACGCCAGCAAAATGGACGACTATTATGTTGACATCGTCGCCTGTGAGCTCTCCGGCAACACCTTGCAGTTTGCTGGTGTATGGGGTGGTAACCAAACAGACTATCGCGGACATCCAGTCTCGATGACCGGCAATCTGCTACGCGTGCTTGATCGCCAATCCGACGGTTCGTGGGCGTTGCGATACGAAATCTGGAATTAGTCGGAAATCGACGAAGAAACCTCCAAGCGCGCGTGACTGCCTTGGCCATGGCACTCGTTTGCATGCCAGGCAGTCGGGGGTGAGCAATCACGCAACGCCTAATCTCGCCCTGCCTCCATTATCTTCTCGCCGAGCAGAGTCGGATTGGTAAAACATAGTTCGTGACTGCCGGGCATCTGGACCAGCCGGAATAAGCCAAGTTTTTCGGATAATCGTGGATGCCAGCCGAGGCTTTGAGGCAATGCCGTATCTTCTGTTCCGTTAAGGTAAGACTTTGGTATGGGCATATCTGCCGGATTCGTTTTCAGTGAAATGGGATCCGTTAAGGTTTTGTACGGATGTGGATTTAGTTGATCAAAAGCTGCTTGGGCGAGCTCCGAACTCGCATCGTTGATGAACGCTTCACGCCATATCGGAAACGGTAACGTTACCGAACCATCCTTCTTTACGAGCTGATCGAATAGTTCAACGTAATGAGGCGGCACCATGTCGTTTAGCGACTCGCCGTTGTTTGGCACAAACGCATTCCAGTAAATCAGACGTCGGACACGTGCCGGCAATCGATCTGCAACGCCGGTAATGATCATTCCGCCGTAGCTGTGCCCGGCCAGGATAAAATCATTGAGGTTTTCGCGTTCGATAAAGGCGACCGCCGAATCAACTGCGTCGGCCAAGCCAACGTCCTTTCGATCACCGGGTGCGTTACCCGTTAACGTCGGCAGATGGACGTCGTGTCCGGACTCGCGGATCACCGTCGCCGTGTCGTTGAACAGCTCGCCGGTATGCCACCCACCGTGAATGATTACAAATGTGCTCACCTGCGTGCTCCTTACATTTATTATTTATTGGTAAAGCCAAGATATCGAGCAACGGCGCATTGCTGAAAAAGATCGAACGGTTCGATGCCAGCGTCCGTTCGAAATTTCTTCCCATAGAAAACTCGCGATAGCTCTATTTTCGCTCGCCCACCCGCATCAAGCCTTCCTGAATAACGGACACGACGAGCTCACCGTTGCTGCGATAAAAACTGCCGCGTGCCAATCCTCGAGAATGCGCCGACGATAAACCTTCGCAAACGTACAACAACCACTCATCCATCCGAAACGGGCGATGAAACCACATCGCGTGATCGAGGCTCGCCATCATCAATCCGCGGTCGTTAATCTTCACGCCATGCGGCATCAGCAAAGTCGTGATTAACCCGTAATCGGAAATGTAGGCAAGTATCGCGCGGTGCATATCGAGATCGTCAGGCAGAGAATCTACCGCCCGTACCCACGCGCGTCGCAACGGATCGCTACCTTTCGGCACAGCACCCACATAGGGATCTATTGGGCGTATTTCAAACGGTGCAGCAATGTTGACCATGCGTTGAATATTCGGCGGCGCGGTCGTGAGGTCGACGTCTGCAAAGCTAAGTTTCTCGATCTCCTCGGGCGCCGACACGTCGGGCATAGCGCCTTGATAATCAATCCCATCCTCGTATTTATGAAATGAAGCCTCCATGGTAAAAATTGGGCGGCCATATTGGATGGCGACCACCCGCCGGGCGGAAAAACTGCGGCCATCGCGGCTTCGATCGACCTCGTAAATAACCGGATTATTGGCGTCGGCCTCGCGCAGAAAGTAACAATGTATTGAATGCACGCTACGTTCGTCTTCGACCGTCGACTGTGCCGCCTTTATCGCTTCGCCGAGCACCTTCCCGCCGTAAACTCGTTTTACATGCGTATCGGTAACCGCACCGCGAAACAAGTTTTCCTCCAAACGCTCAAGCGCTAGCGCATCGACCAAACCTTGCAAACTCTTATCCACGAATGGTGATATCCCTATTCAAACGAGTATTCAGCAGTGGGGAAACGCGTCTCTTTCACTTCTGCCACGTAGGACTCTACCGCGCCCTGAATCGATCCGACTTGCTCCATATAGTTTTTCGAAAACCGGGTGCGTTTGCCCGGCCAAATATCCAAAATATCGTACAAAACCAAGATTTGCCCATCGACATCTGGACCGGCGCCAATGCCAATTACCGGCACCGACGCATTACGGGTGATCTCTGCTGCCAAAGCGGTCGGCACGCACTCGAGCAGCAAAATGTCGGCACCAGCCTCCTCTAAAGCCAAAGCATCTTCGATCATTTTTTTTGCCGTTGCGTCTTCCCTACCTTGTACTCGATACGCGCCATACTTATGAATCGCCTGGGGTGTAAGACCAAGATGCGCACATACCGGGATCCCGCACTCGGTGAGTCGTGAGACCATCGGAATCTCCAACGCACCCCATTCGAGTTTAACGATCTCCGCGCCACCTTCCTTCATTAACCGGGCTGCATTTTCGAGGCAATCGCGCGCTGAGGAATAACTCATGAACGGCATATCCGCCATCACCATGGCACGTTGGGTGCCGCGCACGACGAGTTGGGTGTGGTAAATCATCTCCTCGATAGTCACGGGTATCGTCGTTTGATGTCCCTGCACCACCATACCCACGGAGTCGCCGACAAGAATAAAGTCAATGCCGGCGTTATCTAGGACGGTCGCGAACCCCGCATCGTACGCCGTGAGCGAGGTGATTTTCTCGCCAGATTGTTTAAGTCGTTGTAGCCCTAGTATCGTGACTTTTTGGATGTCGGTTTGTGCACTCATCGCTAAACCCTTTCTTAAATTCGAGGGGTGATTAGACCACACACGGCGCGCGCAGCACAGAACGCTAAACACGTGCTCGCGGGCGGCCCATTATCGAAAGGTCATTGGGCCAATCGAACTAGGCTGGCGTTTTAATCACAACGCCAGGGCGACCGACCATCGCTTCGCGCACCAGTTTAATTCGCAATTTCAAGTCTCATTGGCGAGGCGATACACTGTCTGAATGACCGGCCATATTAATTTATTCGAGCTCTGCTCTATCGAGCCAACGGATGCGGATATCGCCTGGCGTGAAATCATCAATCGCGACATCGTTAACGTAGCTCGCGCCGCAGGATTCGCGACAAGCGACGAAATTTATGCCGCGAGCTACCGCGCATTTTTTGCGAAACTGACGCAGCTCGATGATGATTTGAATGTTTCGCGATACCTGTTGGGGAACAAACGGCCGAGTGCGGCAGATCAATGGCTGTCAATTATTTTGTGGTTATTCGACGCCGCCTATTACAGTCTCTATAAATTAAACGATCGCCGCCTGGCGGAATTCTCCAATCTCGGGCACTACGTCCGCGATGTAATGACCACTAGCGATTGGCGCTCCAACGTGGATCTCGCTGGGCTTAAAAGGCAATGCATTCTCGAAAACGATGTAATTAACCCGAAACGACGCATCCCACTGGGGACGTTCGAGCTCGCTCAGCCTCACGACCGCGCCCTACGTTTCGGCGATGCCGAGAATATTTCCGATATCGAAGAAAACCCAGCTGACAAGGCCAGCGCGGGTGAATGGAAACGCAAGCGTAGTGGGCACCGTCACACCGTTAGTGCTGCCAATGGATCGAGATTTGTCGCTGAACGCGGACGCTATCATCTATACATCGCGAATAACTGTCCGTGGTGCCATCGCACCGCGATTACTCGCCAGCTCAAAAACCTCGACGATGTCGTGTCGATGGACGTGCTGTTCTATTCTCGAGACCTTGAGCGCGGCTGGCAATTTCGACCGGACGAACCGAACTGCACAGCCGACTCGCTTTACGGCTACCAATACATCCGCGAACTATACGAGCGGGTGGGATCGAGCGAGACATCGGTTCCCATATTGTGGGATAAAGAAACTCAGCAAATTGTCAGCAACGAATCCGCAGATATTGTTCGAATGTTCGATCAGGCATTCAGCGAATTCAGCGGTGCTGCTGCGACGCTCTATCCAACGGCACTCACCAGCCAGATCGATAGGGTCAACACGTTTACCTATCACTCTATCAATAACGGCGCCTACAAAGCCGGATTTACCGACTCACAGAGCGCTTATGAAACTGCCTATCGAAAATTTTTCGACGGTTTGGAAACGTTAGACTTCATGCTGCGCGGCCGTAAATTTTTATTGGGCGATCACATCACCGAGGCGGACGTACGCTTGTTCCCGACGATTTTCCGATTCGACCCGGTTTATTTCTCGCGTTTTAATCTCGATGAACGCAGGATTGCCGATATTCCGTCGCTCACGCGCTGGCTCGACACAATGCTCGCGATTCCCGCTATTGCGGCGGCGAGTAATTTAGAGCACTGTCGGCGCGGATATTTCGGCCGAACGGGAAATAATATTGTGCCGCTTGGGCCAAACTGAGCACAACCTAAATACCACGACGAGTCCCCGGACGCTTCCCGGCGAACGCGAAACCGCCTACTTGAGCTCACTTTTCAAAGTCAGCGCATCGTTACGAGACCGAAAGGAGCGGTGCTCCTCTAACACGGTATCTAAAACCATCCGCGCGCCCTCTTTATCACCTGCGCGCGCACGCGCGCTCGCCACGTGGTAGGCAATGTCGGGATCGTTCGGTTTAATGGACAGTGCCTTTTTTAACACCAACAATCCCCGCTCAACTGAACCTCGTTGGACGAGTAACCAACCGAAAGTGTCTGCTACTCCAGGATTTAATGGCGCCGCGTCGTACGCTTTCGCGGCAAACGACGTTGCCTTTCGCGTTTCACCCGACTTGTGCAAAATACCAGCAAGATTGTTGAGCGCCACTGCACTATTCGGCGATAGGTCGAGGATGTTTTCATATTCTCGACGTGCAGCGCCAAAATTCGATTGCATTTGTAAATATTGTGCGTACGCCATACGTACGGACACTTCTTTTGGATGAACTGCAAGCCAATCCGTAAGCGCGGAGGAATGACCATGAACTGTGGTTTCGAGTCGATGTAATGTCATCGCGAGGGACCGGCTAGGCTTGTCATTATATGCTGAACGCACACGCTGCACCGCAGAGTCCTGCCCAACGCCCTCACTAATTGCGAGTTTCGCCGCGACTATGCGTGTCTGTATCGACTCTGGATGCGTGTCGGTCATTTTTTCCAAATACCGTTGCGCTAACGCCGTTTTTGACTGATTTAATGCGACGGTGGCTAAGCTAGCAAGAGATTGCAAATGTCCCGGCCGTTTCTCGAGTATTTGTTCGAATAGCTTTATTGCTGCAGGAAGCTGACCCGCTTGTTCGCGCGCTAGCGCGAGTTGGTATTGCAAATGGACGTTATTCGGGTTCGCCTCGGCGAGCCCCTGAAAATATTCCAGCGAATTATCAACATCCCTCTTCGCCGTCAGTAGTAGCGCCTCAGTTTGTAATACGAGCGGTTCGGACGGAGTTGCTAAGTCTTTCGCGACTGCGAGATAATTTTCCGCAGACCGTAAGCTATCGTTCGTCGGCGCTGTAAGCTTTATGCGTGCTAATGCAAGCGGTAACCGATAATCTTGCGGACTCGCGACTTGCGCAGCAATCAGGACAGCGTCCGCTTCCGTAGCGCGACTTGTGCCAACGAGAAGCCTAGCCAAACCCATTGCACCCTCGACGGAGCCGTTGTTTCGTTCTAGCACTCGCCGGTAGAAACTCTCCCCTTTTTCGACATCCCCCGCGCGCACAAAATATTCGGCAACCGCAAGGCCAATGAACTCCATGTTTGGATCAATTTCGTACGCCCGCACGTACTGAATGAGCGGATCGCCGACACCGGTCGCCCGCATTATCGCAGCTCGGACTATCGGTATTATCGCAACATTCGTATTTTCATCCTGTACGGCGTTTAGGATCGCAGTCGCCTGGTCGGCGTCACCTTCGTGCAGCAGGAGCAATGCCTCTAGCGCCTTGATTTGAGTCGAAGTTTTTAAGCCCGAATCTAACTGCTCGAGCCCGGCGCGCGCCGCGATTAAATCCCCGTTTTCGATAGACAGTTGAATTAATCGAGTCCGCGCCCGAATCGCCTCTGGGTACTGCTCCAGCAGCCCACCAAATACCGCCGCAGACAGCGCGTAATCACCGCGTTCCAGCAAACCCTCACCAAACTCCATCGCCACAACCGGATCGAAATGCAGTTGTCCATCGGAGTGCGCGGCGGCGATCTCTTTGAGCTGATCGATTTCGTTGGTTTCGATCAAAATTCTTGACTGTAACTGCAGTCCCTTAGTGTGGTTGGGATTTACGTGCAGAAGGCGATTTAAATATGCAATCGATTGATTGTTCTTGCTCTCCTCCAAATTCAAGCGTGCGAGCGCAAACAAGCTGTTCTGATAACCTGGAACGGATTTGAGAATATGTTCGTGCAGCGCAATCGCTTCGCTACGCTTGCCGGTTTGCTCAAGAATGATTGCATGCAGATGAATAACCCGATCGTCGGTTAAACCATCGGGCAGCTTTTGAAGAAGCTTTGAGGCTTCTTCAAAATTATCTCGTCGGATTTCAATCCGAGCCATCCCAACCAGACCACCAATCGACCGTCGATCCAACCCAAGCGCACGTTGAAAGTTGGATTCCGCTTTATCAAATTTTTGACGGGCGAATTCTAGAGTTCCAAGATGAGAAAAATAATCGGGATCTCCCGTATGCATCGCAATCGCCCTGTCGATTGCAGTATCACTCGCGTCGATACTACCCAGCCCGTACTCGGCCAACGACAAATAATAGAAAAGACGATGATCGTCTGTTTCTGACCCTTCACTTTCGAGGCGTCCAACGATCTCTAGCAATAGTTTCTTGGCGCTTTCGAACTCTACGTCTTGGAGCAAGGCCAAGGCCGCCATGCCTCGCCAGCGTCTAGCTGAAGCGTCTGGTTGAAGCGCGATAAACGCGCGAGCGTCGGTTGAACGGCCGCTCCTTATTAGCGATTCGACGTACAGGTGAGCCGCGTCCGTATTAAACGCAATCGCGTCGAGTTGACGCGCTTTCTCGAGCTCCTTCGCGGCGAAACTGTAATGTCCCGATTTGAAATGAGCATTGCCGAGCATTATGCGCGCGCCGACATGCATTGGCTGCGCCGCGAGTACGTTTTTTAGTTCAATTGTAGCTGCGGGATAGTCGCTATTACTTAAATAGGTTGTTGCATTCTCGAGGTATTTCTTAACGCGATCAGCTGGCGAATTCGCCGCTAGGTCCTGGTACCGCCATACGGCCAAAGCCGCGACTACGCCAATCAGAACGAGTATCGTAGCGAACGCATTCCGAATCTTGCGCGCGCGCCGTGTCTCCCGATCCTGGAATGGCGGTTGCCCAAAATTGGAATCAGTGGGGGCTTGAAATTGCCTGTCGCCGTCGTTTTGCATTACGGACCAGTCTATTCCCGATCGCCGGCGGGGGGCAGTAACTCGCGAACTCCAGCGCCGGTTGGAGTAATAAGTCCAACCCAACCTTTAGCCGCGCTGGTTTGGCACCGGTCTAAGGCGACCTCACCCTAGCCTACGTCCCGTGGGCTCGTACCCCGAAATCAGTTGCGGCATCCCGCCCGGGGTTAAAGAGCCTCCCTAGAGAGATCTAACGGCGCTGCTGGGAACAAGCCTGCTAGAATCCAAAGACCGCTGCAATACCCCCGGGGGGTTCTTTTCCCTAGGCCTTTTCGTTGTTTCGACGACGATATGCCGAGCCGAGTAGGAGCAACCCTAAGCTGACGAGCGCCGTTGAGGCAGGCTCTGGGACATTAGTTGGTGGACGAAAAAACCGGCCAGTCAACGTGATCTCCTCGCCACCGTCGTCGACATCGGCGAACTGCCAGCTAACCTTAAACAGATTATCTGCATCCGCCCATGCAGTTAAATCCATCGTCGGCGCCACGATAATATAATCGAACTTCCCAGATCCCAGGTTATTGTTAATTGTATACGGGTTGCCCGGATTTTGCGGGTCGTCCGCGATGGTAATTTCGCCGGGTGCGAGAATCCAATCCGGATCGCTTAGGTCGTTGAAGTCGCCTTCGTCATAAGTGCCGTCACCTGGCTGTTCCGTTCCATCAAATGCCCAGGTGTATAGGACACCATCGGTGGGATCGACTATTTCAACTTTTGCAGTTACATAAAGATCGGGATTCGTGCCCGTCTCGTTTTGGTCGAAGGTGAATTGCGGGACGGTCGTGTTGAAGGTGGTAACTAAGTAATCGAGTACATCGCTGACCAACAGATCACCGGTAGTCGCGCTAGTACCCCACATGTCGGAAATCGGGTTCGTGTTTGGGTTCGTTGTCGGGTCCGGGAAGCCGTCTGGGTTTGTCTGTCCGGAAGACCGGGTGGTGATTAGTACGTCGAGGGTACCCGTTCCTGCCGCCGTATCCCAACCGTCGTCCGGGAAAAACCGTTCCAGTATTCCGACAGGATAAGAAAACCCGTCGTCAAATTGCTGTGCGAATAGATTCGGATCCGGGAGTATTGGTTCCGCCGTCGCGGCCTGCGCAAAGGCGGCTAAGCCCACTAGCGTAAGGGCCATTTTTTCTAAGGTTCGTTCGTACATTTCGTCCCCCCATTTTGCGTTAAGTTGGCCGTCCTCGTTTTTTAGTTTTAATTGACGGCGGTTTCGGCTTCTAATGAGCCATTACCCTTACGTATTTTCTAGCAAGATTCGTGCCGATGATAATATTCGTTAATACTCAATAGTTTACATGGGCTGCCCAGGGCGGCGCGTCAAAATTCTTTACACTAAATTCGCCTTTGACCAACTACCCTATTGCAGACGTTGGGAATCAACATGAACAAATTTCTGCATTATCAGTAACTTGGAGTACTTCTACCGAATCCTACCGAATGTCAAAGAATTTTACACTGCTTAACCTAAACCTCGTGGTCCGTAAAGCCATTATAAGATCCGAAAAATCCGTCGAAACGTTCGAGCGCTAAAACACTGTTTGTGATCCACACTCACGTTCTTTCGAGTATGAATATGGGTATGAGGCGCTCGGTCTTCGCTTGGTAATCGGAATACGGCGGGAATAAATCGACCATGTCTCGCCAAACTCGCTCGCGCTCGGCGCCGTCTAGTAGTCGCGCTCGAACCTGCAGTTGTTCTGTGCCGACTTGAATCGAGACAGCGGGTGTCTCTAACAAATTGAAATACCAGCCCGGTTGGGTATCGGCACCACCTTTGGACCCGACAATCACAAAATGGTCGCCGTCACGCCCGTAAATCAATGGGTGGGTAAAGGACCGTCCGCTACGTCGCCCAACGGCGTGCAAGAGCAGACATGGTAATAAACCTTTACCGCCGACTGGGGTTGAATCCCACATGTGGCCTTGGTCGCCGCCCGATTCTTGGTAGACACGCAGATGGTCGTCAATCCATTGCGGCAGCTCGCCCTGCTCAATCGCTCGCACGGTCGCATCGACATCAATTTTACTCATGACGACTTTACTCCTAATTTTGTGGACGAGCGCCGCTATTTCGCGTCGCCGGTAAGTCCGTAATTCGCAGGATTAATAAAATCCACAGTGTTGACAAAAAATCTTCGGCTAAGGCGAGGCGTTAATTCACGATTGCGTTGCCGATAAACGCGTCGATCGTACTCACCGTTTCCAGCGCGCTAAAACAATGACGGTCGTAACAGCGTTGGCGAACTACCAAATAAATCTTGGTGCAACAACAAAAAAGCGATGAATAGTATGCCGCCAACAGCAACAACTAGCGATTCTCCCGCCCACGGTCGCAAGGCCTGCAGTCGCCGTGTTCGACGACTCGAAGTGGCGATTTCAATAACGCCGAGCAGCGCAAATCCGCTAAACAAAAAGACCGCCGCCGAGTCGCCTCGCACGGCTAAATGACCGAGCGCCCAACAAACAATCGCCACGGCAAGCGGGTGCGGCACTAAGCGCTGCAAATTCGATGGCAATATCTCTGCCGCGGCGAAGACACTGGCCAAGAATATCAATGGTAATAAAAATATCTGTAGCCACGGGGGATGCAGCCATAGATGTTGATAGTCCGCCCCGCTATACCCAGCCACAATTAATGCCAACCCGGTTAGACAACCGGCGCCAACAGCCAACCCAAGCGACGCTTGCCCGTAACGCACGAGGAGCGCGGCGTAGATATCCCGGGCGACTAGCCGCTGTGCCGTCAAGAGCACAGCAAAACCGATAGTCATTAACAGCACGGTGGAATCCGCGGCTCGACGGTACTAGCCGTTACAGCGCCCCAAGCCAATCCTTAACTGCAGCAGCGATTTCGTTTGGGGAATCCTCTTGCAAAAAATGCAGGCCTTTAACCGTAGCCTCGCTCGTATTCTTCCAACTCCGCGCGAATTCACCTGGCGCGCCGTTCATAATCATGCCGGGATCACCTGCGATAAATAGCTTGGGCATTTCGGCGTCCTTCATATAGGCGCCATATGCGTCTACGGTTTCACACACATCCACCGGTTCGTCGCCAAGCGGAATTTGGCGTGGCCAGGTGAGAGTCGGGCGACGGTCTTCGCCGACGTTAATAAACGGCGCGCGATAAGCGTCCATCTCCTCCGGTTCGAGCTTTCGCATAATCGAATTCGGCAGCACGCCTTCGACAAAAACGTTTTTATCTAACACCACATCCTCGCCCGCAGATGAACGAAACGTCCGGAATATTTCCGTGGCGGCTTCTGGCCATTCGGACCACGCGATCCGCTTAACAACACCTTCCATGTGTGCAACCGCCTTTACGGCGCCGGGGTGCTGGCGGCACCAATCGAAGCCCAAGGCGGATCCCCAGTCGTGAATAACGAGCGTCACGTTGTTAGTGATCCCCAAAGCGTCCCATGCACCGTAGAGGTATTGCTGATGTTCTTTGAATGTGTAGCGATCTGGACCGGAATTTGGCAATTTGTCGGAGTCGCCCATGCCGATTAGATCGACTGCAACACAACGACCCAAACCGCTTAGCTGAGGCATGATATTGCGCCACAAATACGATGACGTGGGATTGCCGTGTTGGAAAATAATCGGATCGCCCTCGCCCATTTCCACGTAAGCCATTTTATGACCGCCGACATCGACGAATTTTTTCTGCGCTCGCCAGTCTTCGATATTCATTGTCGTCTCCCGTTAAGACACTACGCCCGATTGACGTAGCTCGTTTATATTCGCTGAAGAAAGCCCAAGATCACTCAGCACGAGATCGGTGTCGCCACCGATCTCAGGCGCGCCTTGTGGGGTGCTCGCTACCGTTCGGCTAAAGCGCGGCGCCGGCGCCGGTTGGGTCACGCCATCGACCTCGATGAACGTGTTACGCGCCTGATTGTGCGGGTGCGAGGGGGCTTCATCAAGATCAAGTACCGGCGCAAAACAGATGTCCGTACCTTCCATTAGCTGCGTCCACTGGTCACGCGTTTTAGTCATGAATAATGTTTGTAGTTTTGCTTTTAGGGCCGGCCAGGCGGCCTTATCGTGTTGCGCGTCGAACGCTGGATCATCGATTCCACCAATGTCGCGCAGCAGTGCGTAGAATTGCGGCTCAATCGACCCAATGGAAATCCATTTACCATCGCTACATTCATAGCATCCGTAAAAGTGCGCGCCGCCATCGAGCATGTTATCGCCGCGCGTATTCGTCCAGCGACCGATATCCTTCATCCCGTAAAGCATCGCCATCAACATAGAGGCGCCGTCGATCATTGCCGTATCAACTACCTGACCCTGCCCGGAACGCGACGCTTCCAACAAACCACACACCATGCCGAACGCCAACAGCATCGTGCCTCCGCCGAAGTCGCCGATGAGGTTCAATGGTGGGATCGGCCCGCCGCCTTTTTCGCCGATTGCGTGTAGTGCGCCGGTGAGCGCAATATAATTAATATCGTGGCCGGCGGCATTGGCGAGCGGACCGTCTTGGCCCCAACCCGTCATTCTGCCGTAGACCAATTTCGGATTCGCTTTAAGGCACACATCGGGACCAAGGCCTAAGCGCTCCATAACGCCAGGGCGGAACGGTTCGAACATGCCATCAGCGCTTGCGACCAAGCGCAAAGCCAAATCCACGCCTTGCGGTGTTTTAAGATTCAGCGCCACGGATCGCCGATTACGACTGCCCGCACCGGCGGCCCCCGCACCTTCGGATCCCGCCCGATCAATACGTATAACATCGGCGCCCATATCACCAAGGAAGGTGCCGCATAACGGACCGGGGCCGATACCAGCGAACTCTATAATGCGGATCCCTTTTAATGGTCCCATGCGCTACCCTCCTGCCTGGTTAAACATCGCAATCACCCGTTCTGCTTGGGTGAGGTGTGGTTTATCGATCATTTTACCGTCGAGGCTCAGGGTGCCGGCATCCGGGTTAGCAGCGAACAAATCGATGATTGCTTGCGCGTGTTGGACTTCACCGGGATTCGGCGTAAATGCATCGTTGATAATCGCGACTTGGTTCGGATGGATCGCAATTTTCCCGCTGAACCCGTCGCGACGGGCGTGATTGCTCGATTCACGCAACCCATCGTCGTCACGAAAATCTGGATGCACCGTATCGACGGCTTGTATACCAGCGGCGTGCGCTGCCATTAAACACAACGAGCGCGCCAGAATATAGGGCGCAGTTAAATTACCCTTCTCGTCCTTATTCGTCGTTGCACCAATCGCCGCACTTAGATCTTCTGCCCCCCACGATAACGCACTTAAGCGATCGTTCACGACTCGATAGCCGTCCAGAGTGAGCATCGCGCCAGGTGTTTCCGTTGCGAGCGGAAATATCTTTACCGAGCCTTTGTCGATCCCGTTGGCCACTTCAAGCGCATCGAGATAATGATTGAGCGTATTCGAATCTTCGACCGTCTCGGCCTTTGGCAGAAGTAGACCATCGGGCTTGCCCGCAATAATGCCGGCCAAATCTTTTAATGCATCCTCGCTATCTAGCGGATTGATGCGCACGTATAGCTGGCAGATATCTCGATCCGAAGATTGCAAATACTCGCGGGTTAATTCACGTCCGATCGGGCGGCGTTTCGCTGCAACAGAGTCTTCCAGATCAATAATCAAGGCATCGGCGCCCGTCGTCGCACCTTTGCCAAGTTTCTTTTCGCTATCGCCTGGAACAAACAACCATGATCGCGGCATCATGTTTGCGGTCTCTTCAGCATTAAGCCCGTGCGTTTGCAATTCGCCACCAATGCATCGTGTTGGTTGTAAGCGAAGTGCTCGAATATAACGATGCCATTATTCGGTCGTGATTTGCTTTCACGCTTCGATACGATTTCTGTGCGGAAATGTAACGTATCGCCGTGAAATACGGGCGCCGGAAAACGAACTTCATCCCAACCGAGGTTACCAACGGTCGTTCCCAAGGTGGTGTCGTACACGGTAACCCCAACCATTAGCGCCAAGGTAAAACAGCTATTGACAATGCGCTGGCCAAACTCCGTTTCGTTCTTACAGTACTCTTCGTCTAGATGTAGCAGCGCGGGGTTGTGCGTCATAGTAGTAAATAAAACATTATCTGTTTCCGTGACGGTACGCCGAATTGGGTGATCGAAGGCCTGTCCAATTTCAAATTCTTCGTAGAATAAACCGGGCATGTGTGCCCTCCTCTGGTTAAGTGTTCAGCGCTATTATACGGTGTCTCTATAGTGGTGATAGGCAACGCATTTGCGCAATTAGGCGGGCTCGAGTAGCGTGCGATATCGCTCTCTGAGGATGTTTTTTTGCACTTTCCCCATCGCGTTGCGGGGCAAATCATCGACCAAAACCACACGCTTTGGTAGTTTAAAGTTCGCTAGCCGTTCGCGGGCGAATGCCCGAACGGCATCCTCATCGAATTCCACCGCCGAATTCGCAACGACTACCGCGACAACGGCCTCGCCGAAATCCGGATGCGGCACCCCAATCACCGCGGCCTCACGTACCGTGGCGCAATCGTTTAACGTCGCCTCTACTTCGATCGGATAGACGTTGAGTCCTCCGCTGATAACGAGATCTTTTGCTCGTCCAACGATCGATACGTAGCCGTCTTCGTCGAGGCGCCCTTGGTCACCCGTGTTGAAATAGCCATCGCCAGTGAAATCTTCCGCCGTTTTCTGCGGTTTTCTCCAGTACTCCGAGAAGACGCTAGGGCCGCGCACTTGAATTTGTCCGATTTCTCCTTGCGCCAACGGTTCATTGTTAGCGTCCGCAATCCTCAGTTCAACGCTCGCAAGCGGGATCCCCACGGTACCCGCTTTGCGCGCGCCGTCTACTGGATTGGTCGTTAGCACTACGGTTTCCGACATCCCGTAGCGTTCCAGAATTGTGTGATCCGTGCGTGCGCTAAACTCGCGGAAGGTGTCCTCTCGCAAGGGCGCCGAGCCCGAGGTAAACAGCCGTAAATTTTTGCAACACGCTGGTGTCAGCCGTTCGGATCCTACCAACCTGGTGTAATAAGTTGGCACACCCATCATTACGCTCACGCGGTCGAATTCGTCGATTACCGCGTCCACGTCGAAACGTGGCAGATAACGAACTTCCGAGCCGGTCATTAATGTGCAATTTAGGGCGATGAACAGGCCGTGGGTATGAAACATCGGTAACGCGTGGAGTAACACGTCCGCTTTGCTGAACTGCCAGGCGGCGGCAAGCTCCGCCGCGTTGATACTGATGTTGCCGTGACTTAACGGGATCCCTTTTGGCTGTCCCGTTGTGCCAGAGGAATACAACAGCGCAGCGATGTCATGCGATCCGCTGCGGTGAATCGGCGCCGAACTCGCGCTGTTCGCATACGCTTCGCGAAATGAACCAGCGCCGTTAGCGTCCATTGTAAATAGTCGGGTTACACCACTATCCCCCGCGACCGCGGCAGCATCGGCGCTATTGTCCGGATCATAAACAACTACCGACGGTGCGGCGTCGGAAAAAAAATAGGCAAGTTCCGATTTTGTATATGCCGGGTTTAAAGGATGAAACGCGAACCCGCCGCGAATACACCCGAGGTATAGCCACAAATAATCAATCGACTTATCCGCTTGCACCGAAATGCGATCGCCGACTTTGGCGCCAGCATCGATTAGCGCCTGTGCAACTTGGCCGCTTAAATCATGGACATCCGCGTACCGATAGTGCGCTCCGCCCGGCGTCGTTAAAAACGTCGCCGCCGGATCCCAGTTCGCGGCGAATTTCGCATAGAGGTTTTCGTTGTCACTCATTTACAACGATCGCGAAATCAATTCCTTCATGATCTCATTACTACCCGCGTAGATCATTTGTACGCGGGAGTCGGTAAAGTAATGTGCGATCGGGTACTCCATCATGTAGCCGTAACCGCCGTGCAATTGTAGGCAATCATTGACTAAATCGAATTGCGTTTCGGAACACCAATATTTTGCCATCGACGCCGTTTCCGCATCGAGCTCGCCGAGAATCAGTTGCTGAATGCAGTAATCGATGAATACGCGGGCAATCTTCGTTTCAGTTTTTTTCTCAGCAAGCGTGAATTTAGTATTTTGAAATTCAATGATCGCTTTGTTAAATGCGTTACGCTCCTTGGTGTATTCGATCGTTGCGTCGAGCGCGGCCTCCATGATGGCGACGCTGCCTAAACCCACAATTAAGCGCTCGCGCGGGAGTTGCGCCATAAGCTGATAGAAGCCCTGCCCCTCCTCGCTTCCGAGTAAATTATCGACCGGCACGCGACAGTCATCGAAAAAAAGCTCGCAGGTGTCTTGGCCCTTCATGCCGATTTTCTCAAGCGGCTTATTGCGCGAAAACCCCGTGACGTTATCAGGTTCGAGCATCACCAGCGAAATGCCTTTCGCCCTCGCGGTCGGGTCGGTTTTACAGACCACGCAAATCAGATTTGCGTTGTAGCCATTGGTGATAAACGTCTTCGATCCGTTAATTACGTATTCGTCTCCATCGCGAATGGCGGTCGACTTTACTGCTTGGAGATCTGAGCCTGTGCCCGGCTCCGTCATGGCAATCGCGCTAATCGTTTCGCCAGATGCCATTTTCGGCAGCCACTGTAGTTTTTGCTCCTCGGTGCCGTAAACCAACAGATAGTGCGCGACAATACTTTGGATCCCGTTGCCAAAACTCGACACACAGGCGCGTTGCAATTCTTCGTAGGTAATGGCGTCAAAACCGAAATCCGCTCCCGCGCCGCCGTACTCGCTCGGCACATCAGGGCATAACATGCCGACCTCACCTGCCTTCTGCCAATACTCGGGTTCCATATGCTTGCGTTCGATCCAACGCTCGCGGTTTGGCACGAACTCGGTTTCGATAAAACGCCGGACCGAATCGCGGAACATCTCGTGCTCCTCGGTCATCCAAGGCGATCGATAAAGTGCCATTAATAGCTACCTTCTGGTTAATACAATATTTGTTAACGGTACGCAGGACTACGACCGTGGCTAGGAGTCGCCTGTCATGCGTCCAGGGCAAGCCTGATCGGCCGACGCGTGCCCTCCAATTGCGGCAACGCTCGCGATATTATATGTCGCACCTAGCAAATCGATAGACTAATTCGCCTGACGTAACGCTATACAGCACCACTAGCACGTAATTTTTCGATCTCCGCTGCGCTATACCCAGCCTCAGTAAGGACGTCGCCGACATGCTCGCCGGTACCCGGGGCCGCCTCGTGGACACCGACACTTGCACCGCTCATCGACACCGGGAAATCGGCGACTTGGGCGCCATTGGCCAAACCCGGCATTGCGAGTGAGGTAAAGAATTCCATGGCAGCGACTTGCGGATGGGCCAAGGCTTCCGTCGGCGCAAGCACCGGGCCGCACGGCACCCCGGCTTTCGCCATTGTATCGAGCACAAATTCGTTTGTGTGTAGCGCGCACCACTCGGTCAAATAACCGCAGATCTCGTCGCGCGCGGCGCCGCGTTCTTCGTCACTGTGCAAATGTGGCGCGTCAATCCAGTCCACGCGTTGTAGAACCTTAGCGAGTCGCCCAAATATGCCATTGCCCACCACGTGAAGTAGGATGTGACCATCCTGGGTCGCGAAAATGTCCGACGGGGAGGAGGTTTGCGAGCGATTGCCGCTCGGTATTCGATTTGCTTGGACGGCCGCCTGTTCGATTAGCACCGGCGAGAAAAACGACATCGCCGTGCCGAGTAGCGACGCCTGCACGTGTTGACCGGCGCCGGTATCGCGCTTTTGATAAAGTGCCGCCAGGGTCCCGAACGCGCTATACAACGCGGTGCCGAAATCAACATACGGTGTTGCCGTTTTCGCCGGTTGCCCCGGTTGGCCTGAAAAATAGGTGCTGCCCGACATAACCTGGCCAATGCCATCGAATCCGCCACGTTCGGCCCATGGCCCTTGGTGCCCATAGGCGGTCTGGGTAGTCATAATTATGTCTT
Organism: Phascolosoma agassizii; assembly: GCA_035593235.1. Lineage (NCBI taxonomy): Eukaryota > Metazoa > Annelida > Sipuncula > Phascolosomatiformes > Phascolosomatidae > Phascolosoma > Phascolosoma agassizii. The sequence goes on from JAVJHY011985083.1 coordinate 20,650, forward strand.
CTTTAAACCCTTTAAGCGTATCGTAATCGAGACCGAGTTTACGCAGCCCTGCCGGTGGATGGTTCACGACCACAACATCCGCGTTTTTGACCAATCGCTCGATTATTTCCGCCGCCCGAGGATGCTTCAAATCCAAAGTAAGGCTGCGTTTGTTACCTGCACTTTGCGCAAATACGGCGCCCCCGTCCCCACCCAACGGCACGACAAACCGGTCCTCGCTACCGCCCGGTTTCTCTATCCGGACCACGTCCGCGCCTAAGTAACCGAGCAGCGCAGCGCAATACGGGCCCGCGATATATCGGGAAAAATCGAGAACCTTAACACCTTCGAGAATGTGTTTTTGAGTCATTGCGGCATGCCTTTTCGTGTCGGGCGATACGGTAGCCCACATGTACAGCCTGATCAAAATCGGAATTCGTACGCGCCTTTTGAGGGTTACCGAGTTCGCTCCGTGGCGAACATTTCGGCAGGACGCCGCGTGCGCCAGGATATTATTTTGAATACGAGAAATATATTTTATTCATACATTAAATATACGAAATTAGATTCGAGCTCAATTACTCGAAAAATATAACGTACTAAGAATTTCACTTGAGATATGTCGATTTATTTATAGTATTATCAAATATTAATAGACTATACATTATATTCGTTCTAGTTTTTGCGCAGCTTCTTAGCGTATGCTTTCGGCTGCTAGTAATCGCTAACAAACTTCATTGTTATTACGTATAATATACGTTATTCATACGAATTCTATTAGATTGGATCAAGGAGCACGACATGGGGCGTAGTCCGAGTATTAGCAAACTGGAGGTCGCGCAGGCGCGGGCGCAATTACGCGCGGACGATGCGCCGCACGGCATTATTGCAATCCGCAAACAACTCGGGCGGGGCTCCCCTCACCTCATCGGTCGATTTCTTGAGGAGCTCGACGGCGCCGTCACACCACCGCGTTTTCCAGCTGAGTCAATCGAGGCCATCGCCGAGCAGGTCGTTCGAGGGTTGTCGAACAGACTACCCGCGGCGCACGATGCCCCAGCAATTCGCAACACCGAGGCGTTAATCGCCGAACGAGATAACTATATCGCGCAGTTGGAGCGTGATTTGCGCGCGGCCGAGCGGCGCACCTCGGCCCTAGAAACCGAGAACATCGGACTTGATAGCACTGTCGCACGCTTACGGGACGATATTACGACCCAACGGGAACAGTTCGACGCTTGGCGTCGCGACCACCGCCACGACCGAGCGCTGCTTGCAACACGTATCGAGGTGTTGGCGCAAAGCATTGGCGTACCGGCTGCGAGAAGTCGGCCCAAGCCGCAACGTAGCAACGCCGAGCAACTCGACTTATACGGCGACCCAACCGGCGGCGACTAAGGCGCGGAGTTACGCGCGCGACGTTTCGGCGGCACGAACAGCACCAGCACCGGTTGCCCCCATTCTTGGAGATAAGCAGCGACGTCACGCCATGAAAGCGACGACACGAACGGATCCGCGGTAAGCTTGGGTCACGACTAGTGAGACCGGAGAGAGCAGGACTATGGCCGATACATTCAAAACAAATTGTCCGCGCGATTGTTACGATGGATGCGGAATAATCGTTGAAAAACGCCCCACCGGTCCGGCACGAATTCTCGGCGATCCCGAGCATCCGGTGTCGCGCGGCCGCCTATGCAGCAAATGCGCGGTTGCCTACAACGGCGTGTGGCAGGATCCAAAAGCTCGACTGAACTATCCACTACGACGCTCGGGCAAAAAGGGTGACGGTGAGTTCACCCGCATCAGTTGGGATGAAGCGCTCGCAGAAATTGCTGAGCAATTCCAAACAATCATCGCCCGTGACGGCGCTGAGGCGATTTTGCATACTCACTACTCTGGTACGCTGTCGCTAATTGCCTATCAGTTCCCGAATCGATTTTTTAACCACCTCGGTGCTTCGGTCGTCGATCCGGATTCCATTTGTAATGCGGCCGGCCACGTTGCGTGGCATTTACTTTTCGGCAACTCCGTAATGGGTTTCGATCCGCGCACCGCCAAAGACGCGGCCTGCATCGTCGTGTGGGGCGCGAATCCCTCGCACTCTGCGCCCCATGCCCACGAACACTGGTTGCCCGACTCGCCAGCGAAAACTGTCGTCATCGACCCAGTGCGCTCTGAATCCGCTGCTAGCGCCGATCTGCATTTACAACTCCGGCCCGGTACGGATGCGGCGCTCGCCTATGGTCTATTACATATCCTGCACCGCGACGGCAAATTTGATCAGGCCTACATCGATGCGTGCACGCTGGGCGCGGATGAAATCATGCCGACTATCGCCGCCTGCACACCAGGATGGGCCGCCGAACAAACCGGTTTGAGTGTCGCCCAGATCGAACAGGCGGCAACCTTGTACGGCAGCGGTCCGGCGTTGTTATGGTGCGGTCAGGGCTTACAGCGCCAGCCGATGGGCGGCAATATCATGCGCGCGGTTGGGTTACTGCCCGCCATGACCGGCAATATCGGCAAACCCGGCGCTGGGTTTTGTTATATGAATTACACCCCAGCGTTCGCCGGAATCGACCTCGACGGACTTGCTGGCGCGGATCTCGTCACATCCCCCGGTAAGACGATCAGTCACATGGATTTCGCTGAGCGTTTAGCCGACCAACAAGCGTTCAAAGCGCTCGTCTCGTGGAACACCAATCCATTAGCGTCGGCCCCGCGGCAAGGCGCGCTCCGCGAGGCATTCGCCCGCGAAGATTTATTCACCGTCGTCGTCGACTGCTTTCCAACGGATACCGTCGCCTATGCTGACATTGTGTTGCCCGCCGCGAGCTTTCTCGAATTTGACGACATTACGTTTAGCTATTTCCATTTACACATGGGCGTGCAAACAAAAATTAACGATCCAATCGGCGAGAGCTTGCCGAACCAGGAAATATTTAGACGTCTTGCTCGTACGATGGGTTACACAGAAGAAAAACTGCTCGAAGATGATGCGACCTTGATCAAACGCATCATGATGCAAATGGATCAGGGTTTCGATTTCGAGGGGTTTAAACAACGCGGACATTTTTATTTAGGTGATGAGCCCATGTCGATGCACGCCGACGGCAAGTTCGACACCCCAAGCGGGAAAATCGAAATCGCGAGCGAGGCTGCCGTCGAGATGGGTTTGCCCCGCATCCCATTGGCAACCATCGATCCGCCCACCACAACCGGCTACCTACGTTTACTTACCCCAGCGTCGAAGTGGCGCTTAAACGATTCTTATTCGAATGATCCGCACATACGAGAACAGTCAGGCCCGGCCTCGGTACTGCTGAACGACGAAGACGCGAAACATCGCGGGATAACCGACGGTGCAACAGTACGGTTGCACAATAGTACCGGCGCGATTCAATTGGTCGCGCAAATCGATAGCTCGGTATTAAGCGGCACGGCGGTGTCGTACAAAGGACGCTGGCCATCGCTTGAAGGCGACGCGACCAACGTCAACTTTGTCCATACACCGGTAAAAGCCGACATGGGGGAAAGCAGTAGTGTGCACGCGACGGAAGTAATCGCCGAATTGATCTAGTCCCACACGGGGTTCCGTAGAGCGCTGACCGCTGTAAATATAAATCGCTAGGGTTATAGTTACTGCTGTACGTGACGACGGCGCTGCGGCAATACACTACACGAACCTGGGTTCGTTCTTGGGAGCTGCAACCGAAACGCCGCTTTTACGGAACGTCTATGGCGCTTCGCGCACGTCTTCGATGCTGCACCCCGAGAATTGGCCGTGCGCCCCTGCGTACCATTTTCCGCCGGTACTGCTACGAGCGGCAGCTGCTATGTGAATATAGATTATGTGATTGCCCGCTAGGTTCTTGATGTCCCGGCAGTGCCCCCCGTCGCTCGCCAAGACGAATACCAGCAGTATTGAATGTTTCCGCTGCGCGGGGCTATACACGCGAAAAGAAGATAGCTACGATCGAAGCCGTTTGCAAAAATTTTTTCAAAACAATGGAACGACATAAACGGCGGCAAATCATTGCGGCAGCGTCCGTATTGGGCGTAGTTATGATCGCCGGCCTAGCCGGTTTTTTTTACTCCCACGAACCGCCGCATCAAGAGCCCATCCCTGATGCGGCAGCGCCCACGACATTAACCTCTAACGAGGGGTCGCTTAATGTGGCAAGCATTGCCCGAGCCCTCAGAGCGAACACGAAAACCTTGTCCCGCTTAAGGGGGGAAATGAAACTTCTGCGTGAGAAGATTGCGCTACTTGAGCAAACGAAGAAACCCGCGATTGCGCTCGTACCGCCGTCAGCCAACAACGTCCCGCAAATCGAGGACGAATGGGTCGCTGACGACCTAGTTGAAGTCGACCCTGAGACACAATTTGAAGAGGAAAAAATGCGCTCGCGGGAGCGCTTCGATAGCATCGAAACCGCATTTGCAAGCGAGGCCGTCGATCAGGTCTGGGGCGACGCAGTGGGATCCGAGGTGCAGCGTGCGTTTGAGAGTGTCGCCGAATTAAATAACGCGTACTTGGATGCGATGGAATGTCGCGCTCAGCGCTGCCGCCTCGAAGTCGAGTTTGCCGATGACGCGGAACTCGAAGCCGCCCAAGCCAATCTAGCCTTCGCTTTAGTGGACCTCGCTCCACGCATGGCCGTCGAGTACGAAGACGTTCCTGGCGAACCCGGACGCAAACGCGCAGTTATGTACTTCGCGCGCACCGGATACAAGGTGCTTGAAGACTAGATTTTTGTATGGGTGCACCATCTCGCGTATGGCCTGCACCTGCTACTATTCGCCTTCGCCGAGCTCTGTCCCATTTGTCGGAACGCCATTCCCGTCAATGTTGTCTAAGTCCTCTTCCCATCGAAGACCTAGGAGGCGACTTTTCGATGGGAGTCGGCAAAACATGTAAATAGCGTCAAGGTCCGATGCGTAGTCCAATGATTGAATTTGCAAAAACCCATTGCCGACAGTGGAATTGTCGGTCCCAACAGCAGAGCTGGTAATATTGCCAGTCGAGATATTTCTTACAAGCACCTGGCAAGCGAGACTGGTCGACCCCGCACTTGCATCGCGCGTGAAGTGCACGAACACATTATCTACTTCCGCACTACCGTCGTCCGCACTGTACTTGTCTCGAAAAATCGTACAGACGACATTGCGCGTGACCGACGTTCTATTAATGATCGCAGCGCCGGCGAAAAAGAAATCGGCTTGGAACTTACCCGACTGCGGAAAACATCCGTACCCAGATATCCCTTTTTTATCATCGACAGCAAACGCTAAGTTCGAATAGATCGCCGAAAATATGATGGTACCTGCCGCTAGCAATTTTTTATTCATGATGTGCCCTTCTCGTTACCGTACAAAACAGTGGATTGTGCCATCGTACGTTACTCGCCTACCCTTCTCCAACCCAAAGACGAGATGACGCACAGTATAACGCTAAAATAAATAGCAGTGGATCATTAATTTTCATATTTGAGGGTCGTGTCACATAACGGTCAGAAGAACGTAGTGACGGAGTAGATAGAAGCGAAAGAGTAACACCGGTGTTTTTGGGATCTAGAGGACTCGCCTCGGCCGCGGTCGGTAATCGCTAACAACAAGCTAAGTACTCCGATTCAGAGCTGTCATTCGTGGAATCGATGAACGACGTTTTCGGAAGATCGTATATCGCTTTGTGTAGGCTCCTATGTTACTTAAGGTGGTCGGGTACCGGCCCACTATATTTGACGTCAAGCATAGACTAACATCGGCTTCCAGCCGTGGATCTGGCATAGTCCATTTTTGCTGCTTCCTGGGTCGCTAGGTAGACAATCTTCATCACAGATTATTCACTCGGCTACACGTTCCGTTTACGAGCTGCCCTACCCCATACTGTTCAGCGATTCGATCGCGTTGGTCGTGCAAATAGTGCTGCGGATCTCAGTCGGATAATCGAAAATCGTGTCCTGGTTGGGCCAGTGTGCCCACCGGCGGTTGCGCCTGTCTTGCTCTAACTTTCCCACCAATGCCGGTCTCAAGATCCGGGAATGCTGGCCGCCCCGGGCGTCAGCGAACGCGTGCAATGCCGCCAATACTTTTTCTGCTTCCCTGGCAGATTGATAAATCCTTTTCAGATCTTATGTGGCCGTTTTGTAGTCTGTCCAAAGCACGGACCGTACGCTGTTTCGTACCACGTGTACGAGGCGCCGCCGGAAGTTGGTGTGGGGAAATTCATTCACTGTGATCGCCTTTCAGCCGCTTCGATGCTCAGACGCAACAGTTGATAACGGCCTGCGCCCGACATAGAACAAATGCCTCATCGCCAGATGTGCACTAGACCTAAGTAGGTAACTGAGGAATGCCGCCAACTACGCCGGTCATTATCGGCGGATGAAAAAATTCTCAGCTATATGGACAGAGTCATTACGAATCTCGTCGGTTTTTTCCGGCGAATAAACAAACCAGACACCTCTTACCAACGCCCTTTTCCTGGTTTTAACTTGCTCGATTACTCCCCATGCCGGCCGACTCCAGCCGAGAATCGGGCTGCCCCAGATTGCGCGTCCTTGGCTTTAGCCGATTCGGCTAAAGCGATTTCCTGGGCGAACGCCTTGCTCAAAGAAAGGCCCGCTTGCTCATGGGCGGAGCGCCGGTCCGAGTTGAGCGCCGTCTGCGGCACAGCGGCGATCTGCTTACCGAGCGTGATCGCGGCGTCCAATACCGAACCGGACTGGATGAGCCGCGTGATTAAACCTATTCGTAACGCCTCTTCGGCTTGAACGGCGCGGCCAGTAATCAGCATGTCTTGGGCAAAACTCAAGCCGATAACACGCGGCAAGCGTACAGTGGTGCCGTCACTCATTGGCACGCCAAATCGTCGCGAAAAAACACCAAATACTGCTGTGGAATCCGCGATCCGAATATCGCAGCGCAACGCAACGCCGAGACCGCCAGCGCACGCGTGCCCGGAAATTGCGGCGATGATCGGTTTGGACAAAATCCGACCGTTTGGTCCATTCGGACCGGCCCAAGGCTCGTACACTGCCCCGCTGGCCGCCATTTCTTTTAGATCCGCGCCAGCACAGAAGCTGCCTCCCGCACCGGTTAGTATCGCGACCATAACCTTGTCGTCTTTTTCGAATTCCTCAAAGGCGCGCGTCAAATTTCGCGCAGCCTCGTTATCAAGCGCATTGCGCACCGCCGGTCTGTTGATTGTAATAATCCGCACCGGGCCGTCGTTTGACGTTAATATCTTGTCGCTCAAGCCGTTGTCCTTACGTAAAACGTGTCAGGTTTATTTATAGCCAAAAAGACTAAACCTAGCAAAACAAACCGGACACCTTCCATACTCTTATAACGGCCGTTCGGAAAACTTGGCATTACCCGAATTCAACGGGCGTTTGTTAACGACAGGTAAACTTCTCGCACTGCGGCCTTGGTCGCGAACGCGGCGTTCCAGAATCACAAGTGTGCGACTGAACTAAGGCGTAATGCGGAAAGTATAGGGGTACGCCTTTCGCATACAACGCCTCAGCGCGTCCGTCATAACTGCGTTACGGACGCGGGTGTAGCAAACCTTTTTTGCGTTCCAGCCACGCGATTCTATCGTCGTAATCCTGCGCAACATATTCTTCCATAATTGCTACTGCTTCATCAGTAAGCATGGTGTGAATAAACGCATCGCCCTCAATTTCTAGCCCACCCTGCATGTGCACCTCGCTGCCTTCGTAGACAGCGCGTTTCGTTTCAGCGATCGCGACAGCCGACAAACCAACCATTTCATTTGCGATTTCAATCGCACGCGCTTTCGCGTCATCCGCCACCTCGTGAATAATGCCCATGGACAACGCCTCTTCGGGACGACAAATCCGCCCACGCAAGATGAAATCGATGGCACGGCCGGCGCCGATCAAACGCGATAAACGTTGCGTACCACAACCGCCCGGCAGGATCCCTAAAGTAACCTCTGGCAATCCGTAACGAAAATCACCGGCCTGACCGATCCGGATATCACATGACAACGATGTCTCGAATCCCCCGCCCATGGTCGAGCCCGTCATCGCAGCGATTACCGGTTTCGGTAGATGTTCCAAATTCGTCAGGGTGCCGTTGTGGTGATGTAGCCATGCACGACCGACATTCATCATCATTGCTTTATCTTTCGCACTCTCAACAAGCTCTTCAACACTGTAATGCGTAATAAAGCGATCCGCGACGCCACCAGTTAACACCACCACGCGAATTGAAGGATCGCGCCATTGTTCGATCAACTCCTTGAGCTCGTTCATGCCATCGGCGGTCATATAGTTCATCGGCGGGTTCGTATAGCTCGCGACCGCGACACCGTTGGTCACTTCTACATTCCAGAGCGCCATTTCATTCTCCTTATTGGTTATTCATTGGGTCTACCGAACCATCATGAGCGAATCCATGGTTCGTTAGAGTAACGTTGACTTTAACCCGATTACGATATCGAGTGTAGCCACTTGGTCGGTTGCTATTAGTAAGGGAAGCGATTGCGAGCTTGACACTTTCGAGCGACCTTCATAGCCTGCGGGAAAGAGAAATTCGATACCGGAGACCGTAAACATGAGTAGCGCTGGCCTAAAATTTGGATTGTGGTATTCATTGCGCAACCCGGCTGCGTGGCATCGACCCGATGTTGATATTTATACGGAAACACTCGACCAAATCGCGTGGGCAGAAACCATCGGCTACGACGACGTGTGGCTTACCGAGCACCACTTCTGTGACGATGCGCACGCCCCATCGATCCTTACATTAGCCGCGGCAGTAGCCGTGCGCACGAAGAGAATTCGCATCGGCACGGCCGTTTTGCTACTCCCGCTCCACGATGCCGTAAGAGTCGCGGAAGACGGCGCCACGATCGATATTTTGTCGAATGGACGTTTCGAACTCGGTGTCGGGATCGGTTATCGACCGCAAGAGTTCGCGGGTCTTGGTTTTAGTCGCAAAGATCGTGCTGGGCGTACAAACGAAGGACTCGAAATTATACGTCGCTTGTGGGAAGGCGAAACCGTCGATTTTACCGGCAAGCATTACCAGATCAGCGGAGCGAAACTATCGCCCATGCCAGTGCAGCGCCCACGACCGCCGCTATGGGTTGGCGGATTCGCACCAGCCTCGGCCAAACGTGCGGCGCGGCTCGGGGATGGGTTTATCGGCACCGGCGACATGACACCTTTTGTGCCCATTTACCGTGACGAACTTGCGCGACTGGGTCGTGATGGGTCCGGTCGCCTAGCAGGCGGACATTTCTGGCTAATCGTATCCAACGATCCGGCGAAAACATTTTCGCAAGTTGCGCCATACATAATTTACCAACTGCAAATGTATAACGTGTGGCTCGCCGAAGCCGGGCAAGCCGTATTTCCGCCGGCGAATAACGAACAGGAATTGCGCGAGTCCGGCATGCTGCAGGTGCTAACACCCCAACAAGCGGTCGATGCAATTGGCGCTTACGTCGAGTCGACCGGTATCGAACGCTACTACACCTGGACTGTCCCACCGGGAATGCCGGCGGCCGAAATGAATGAATATCTAGAACTCTTTGCCAGCGACGTAATGCCGCATTTTCGTTAAACGTTTCGCGCAACAAATTCTTAACTCGCTAACGGTCATTGAACCAGTGCACCCGTCGATTCGCATCATTAATGCGTAATGCTCTACGCGCTCTCATAGGACACCGCAGCAATTCCATTATCGAGCCCTTCGTCGCTCCTAAGCTAATCCTTGTGTATAATTCCCCCTCTTACAGTTCGTTCTAAATTGGACAACCCGTTTATGACTTACTTAACCATACCCTTGACGACAGTATTCAGCGCCCTAATCCTCCTAACACCGTTAAACACCCGCGCTGAGGTGGTCCAATATAAATTGGACGATGTCTTTTTGGTCGATGGAACGCAGATGACGGGCGCGTTTGACTG
>JAVJHY011986153.1:2275-19890 GCA_035593235.1 Phascolosoma agassizii
GAGCGACCCATGCGAAACGCGGCCGCGGTCCAAAACACCGCGGCGAAGACAAAAATCAATGCGGTGAGCGCGCCTGCGCAAGCTTGCGTCATCGTGTAAGGACCAACACCACCTTCGATGCGTTTCAATTGCATCGATATTGCCGCCGCGAATGACGCCATAAATGCACCACTAGTCATTATGAGCAGGACAGCAAAGCGCATAGAAATCGTGTTGTCTTGATAAATTGCCGCGACCGCTTCGGCGCTCAAGTTAGGGGAAATCGGTGGAATAAAATTCGCTAATAAAAATCCAGCTAGCGACAATACGGCAAACACCAACGCCGACCAAACACAGACCATTTCAGAACGAAGGTTCATTGGTTTCTCCCCCGAGGGTTGTCCAGACGTCGAATATAGGCGATATCGGCGGCCAATACACGTGCGGGCCGCGCGACACTACCTGCTATAGGGATCGAACCGCGGTTATCGATCGAGAGAGTGATTTAGATTTACTTATCCAGCAATTGAGCTGCCGATCGACTCCGAGTTCGCTTGTCGAATTGCGCTATTGTGTCACTTAAACTGCCGAATTGAATTTAACCCTGCCGGTAATGCGTTGCCACCCGTCGGCCGACGGTTAGGCCGCTTTCGATCGCGCCGTCGATAAAACCGCGCCAGCCATTGGCGATATCGGCACCGGCGAAATGGACATTACCTTCGGCGCGTTGCAACTCCGTGAAGTCCTGGGTTAGAACATTCGGTCGATACATACACCAAGTGCCCCGCGCGTAGGGATCGACGTTCCAGTCGTAAGTAAAAAACTCGAGCATCTCAGCATCGGGCAAGTAATTTTGCACGGCTTGGGCCACCGCCTCCTCGGAGTGGATATCGAGCAAATCTTTGCTCGCACCAAATCCAACCAAGATCTGGCTGTCTTCGTCGTCATACTCCGTCCAAAGAAAATTCAGCGGCATATCGTGGGTGCCCGTGCCCATCATGAGCGGTTTGCGACCGCGGATTTTCGCATAGAGCTTGGTACCGGAACCCGTGTGGCGCGCTTTGCTCACCCTTTGTTTGGCGGCAGACAAGCCCGGTTGGAAGTCGATATCCGTGAGACAGTTCAACGGCACCGCCACAATAACGCTACGCGCTCGGTGGGTTTCACCGGATTTTGTCGTCACGGTGACTGTTCCGCCCGCTTGCGTAACGGCGGCGATCGGCGCATCGAGACGCGTTTCAGCCAGGCTGTCGGCGTGCATGCGATCGATTAGCGTTTTAGTGCCGCCCTTCACCCGGTAGCGTCCTAGATTGTCGAACATGTTCCATACGTCGAAGTCGCCAAGCGCCATCCAGCGTAGTTGATCCAAATAGCTGGATTGTTCGGGCGGCGCATGTGCGTCGATACTAGCAAGCGACAATGCGATGCCGTGCTCGGCGTTAGGTAACTTGAGATCGGCAATCGCTTGGGCCGCGTTAATCGCATCGAGTTTTTCTAAGTTCTTAGCAAACAAGGGATCAAATGGTCGCGGGAATGCTTCGCGGGCGGGCGCATACATCGCCGCCGCTGCGCGTTCGAATATTTCCGCGAAACGGCCGTAATCGTCTTCCATTCGTTTGCCGTTTTCCATCCACACGCCACGAGTGGCGCCGGCGCCGGCACTTTCGGCGATATCGATCCCATAACCCATGAGTTCCGCCCACACATGGGGCTGCGACCAGCCCACCCAAGTGCCGCCAACATCCAGATCGTGCCCGGCAAGGGGTAACGTCAAGGTGCGGCCACCGAGGCGCGGTCGCGCTTCCAGCAACAGCGTTTTCAAACCACGCAATGAGGTTTCCCGCGCCGCCGTCACACCCGCGAACCCGCCGCCGATGACAATAACGTCGTTCTCGCCAGAGGCAGCCGCATTCGCCGTTGCGGTGCCGGCTACCAGTGGTGCCGCGGCGAGCGTGCTGCCCGCTTGTTTAATGAAACGTCGTCGACTATTGCTCATAACGCTTGCCTACAAATTTGAGGTGGATCCGTTCTCGACACCGTCTTCATCAAACGAATAATTAACGCACGCCGAGTAAGTGACACAGCGTTTCGGTCGCATCGACGCCGTCGCGTCCGCCAAGTTCTGCGGCAACATTTACATGGTCGAAGTAGTCATACCAACCAACCGCGCGAATCGCGCTGTCGACATCATGCAACGATTCGCGGTCGTCGACGAAAAATACGCCACAGAAACACTGTTCGGCTGGATTCGATACGGCGCGATCAAGCGCGCCCCACCCAAGAATTTCCATCCCGGCTGCGCGCGCCGCATTCGCCGCCTCGCCGGTTGCCGCGAGAAACGCGCGTTTTTCATCGTTCGGCAATGCGTGCCAACGATCGTTCGGCTGCCAGATCTCCACCAGCATATGTCGTTTATCGGTAATGTTGTTTGCCGACATGTCATTGTCTCCTATTTAGTTGTCGCCCATGCCGCCGGCGCCTGGGCATGCCGGTACACTGGCTCACCTTCGAACACCGTCATCAATACCTGCGTCTCGCTAATTGATGTTGGCGATCCTTCGAACAAGTTCCGATCCAACACGATAAACGTCGCCGCCTTACCCACTTCGAGACTACCAAAACGCTTCGCCGCGCCGACCGCAGCCGCACCATTAAGGGTAAGCATATCGATCGCTTCAGCGAGTCCAACGGATTCCTTGCGCCGGGTAACCGCACCCGCCAGCGCGGGAAACAAATTCGGATCTGGAGTTAGGATCCAGTCCGAGCCGATGGTGATTCGCGCGCCGGCCTTATGTAACGACGCGAACGGCCACCAATCGTTGACCATTTCGAACCCCTCGATCGTACCGAGATGCCAGATCGCCGGCGACATCTCGGCAATCACACCAAGCTCGGCATAACGCCGTATGTCCGGCGCGGCGATAATATCGCTGTGCGCGAGGTCCAGCCGCGGATCGCTGGTCACGCCCGCCTTCCCGTATACCTGCTCGATCGCATCGAGGGCCGCGCGCGCCGCGCCGGCACCGGCCACGTGAATTTTCGCTTTGACGTTCTCGGCGCGCCATTCGCGTAACTTCGCCGCTAATATATCCGTGCTAATCAGGAGATTTTGTTCGTCTGGCGCATCGCGCGCGGGATCGATTCGCGCTTCACTGAAATACGGCGGCAACGGCGCACCGTCCATCCACACTTTGCTGGCATTCACATCAACATGATCGCTCGCATACCTCAACCGGTCGTTAAACAACCCATCCAGCTCGTCTGGTGATGCATCGCCCCACTTCTCACTGCCCCAAACGAGGTGCGCTGTCACGTTTAACTGTAGCTCATCGGCGCGATCAAAATCACGATATAGCTGTAGTAACCGACGTGTGCCGGAAGCTTCCTGGATAGACGTTATCCCGAACTCGTGGCAGCGCTTTATCGCAAAGCGCAACGCATTTTCATAAACGTCGTCGGAATACGACGGTATGACCCGCGTAACCAACACCGTTGCCATTTCCACCAACTCACCGGTGGCCGCGCCGGTTTTTGCATCGCGTTTGATTTCGCCCTTATGCGGATTGGGCGTGTCGCTGTCGATACCGGCTGCGGCTAGTGCCTGTGAATTTACTAGTGCGTGATGAATGGAGAAATCGTAGAGATACACCGGTCGTTCGGGAAACTCTTGATCGAGGAACGCCTTATCGACCGGCGCCTCGCCGAAGACGTTGGGGTTAACCTCGCCCGCAATAATCCACCCATTACCCGGGCTTGCGTCCGCGCAAACGCGTAACGCCTCGACAATCGCGGTCGGACCCGCGTTTGGCGGTAGGCGACACTCGTGCGTCCACTTCAATCCGGCAACTAACAAATGGGTATGTGCATCGTGGATCCCCGGCATCACCATACGTCCGCCGAGATCGATAACCCGGGTCCCAGTTTCTGCAAGCAGATCTATTGCCGGGTTGGTCCCAATAGCCAACACCGTATCGCCCTGCACTGCCATCGCTTGTGCCCAACGTCTCTGTGCATCCACTGTGTAAATCCGCGCATTGCGGTAAATCGTATCCGGACCAGGATCAAGATTGTCAGCCCACAAACCGAGCGGTGCGAGTAACGCGGCGGCGGCAACGACGCGAAATACGGAACGATAAGCAGATAAGCGAAATGTTGTGATCATTGGCTATTGTGCTTCGATGTAAATCCTGTCGGTAGGTTACTGGGAAAGAAAGGGACGATGGGATTAACCAATAGTCAATTCGCCTTGCGGCGAAATACAAATCCCCAGATCGCTAAACAACCTCCAAGAGTTTCCGGCAGAAACGGATCAAACACAACAAGTTCGCCGGATCGCCGAATATGTCGAGGTCAACATGGTAAGCCTTGATCTAGATGGGAGATCGAATCTACGAGGTCACTTAGACGTAGCCATGCAGGCTATAGGCGAGTCACACCATCCGTTAGCGACCGATCTCGCGGCATTCGTCGCGCACAATTGGACGATTTAATGCCGCACGGATGAAGCGAATAAGTTAACTCGTCAGACGTACTTCGCACTGACGAGTTAACCCGAAGTAGCGGAATCGATGGCATCGCCATCGATTCCGTTTTGGTGGGCGGGTTCCTGCTCGGCCCGCCACCCGTCAATTGCGTCATCCAGGTCGCGCTGCTTTGCGGCACGCTGACCCGATTTCGAGCGCACATGCGGTCCGCCTTTGCCGAGGATCGCCAACCGCCCTAGCGGGTTGCGTCTACTGTTCATTTGAATCACCTCCTTATTAACACGCCAGCATGTTCCAAGTGATCTTGGCTTTCTTTGTGAGGCGACGGTACGCCGTCGTCCGTTGTAAAAACTGCGGCGCCTCGGTCGTCCGGGCGAAACAAAACCGTCGCGGTAAATCGGAATAGATCGACCGTGGCGGCTGCCGACCTCTGATTCGTTTGACCTTGCCGCCACTGTCAGCGGTATGCATATAGATCCGGGTTAATCCGAGTTCGATTCGGATAAACCACACGCAGGCTGCAAGCAGCGCTTCGCTCCAGATTTTTTGATACGGCACAATTACATCGTCGAGATACTCTCGCCGACGTCCACGCTCACCTTGCGAAAAATAGGGTCGCGGATCGGTGTCCGCTCGATCGCAAGCTTGCAAATATGCCAATTCGCGCGCCGTTAACCGTACCCAGTCGCTTTGTAACTCTTCGATTAGCGCTTCGTTTGCCGCGAAATCCAGATCAATTCGGGCCCACGCCAAGGTTTCTGCGCCAGCATTGTCGCGCGTCCGCCACGCAGCAGGATGGCCGTAATAGTTAAACGCATTTCCTTCAGTTGGACGATAGAGGCGCCGATATTTTTCGTTGTGCTGATTCGAAAAATTCAGTTGCAGCACAAGATTCGTTCCGCGACGCGACATCTGAGTCCATAAACCGGGCCCACCACTCCATCGGCTTAGACTCAAGCGGAAGCAATAACTCGGTTCCACCCAACCTTGATCGAGCGAATCCGGTCGCAACTCGCCATTGCCGAGTCGACCCAGTAGCTGCTTAACATCTTCACGCTGCAGTAAACGTGCGTACGGCGACTGGCGGAGCGCTGCCACGCAGCCGTAGCGGCCAGCCGCAAACGACAGCAACAGAAACGCGAACCGTCCAGGGTAATACCTAAACAGTGTTCTGCCGCGCGGTACGCACGCGATAATTTCTTTAGCAAGTTGAGTGTCCATAGTGTCTCGCCACTGCCATTTCCCGTTACCCTTTTACGCACACAACCTGGCGTAACGTGTGCACAACGTCGACTAAGTCCGCTTGGTGGGCCATCACCTCGTCGATGTTTTTGTAGGCGCCCGGGATCTCATCGATCACGCCTTTGTCCTTGCGACATTCGATGCCGTCGGTTTGCGACTCCAGATCGAGCACGCTAAAGCGTTTCTTTGCCTGAGTGCGACTCATGCGCCTGCCTGCACCATGCGCGCAGGAATCGAACGCCATCGCGTTTCCTTTCCCGCGTACGATGTAGGAGCGCGCACCCATGCTGCCGGGGATGATGCCGAGTTCACCGTCACCGGCACGGATCGCACCCTTACGCGTCAGGTACACCGATTCGCCGAAATGCGTCTCCTGGGTCACGTAGTTGTGGTGGCAGTTTATCGCCGCACCGCTTATCGCGAATCGTGGCAACACACTTTTTAGCTTATCCAGGATCAAACGATTCATCTCCGCGCGGTTAACCCGCGCATATTCCTGCGCCCAACTCACCGCCTCGACGTAGTCCTCGAAATGATCCGCGCCTTCGGTGAAATAGGCTAGATCGCGATCGGGTAACGACAGCGACACGCGTTCCGCGTCGCGCTTTGCGAGCTCGATAAAGTATCGACCAATCGCATTGCCAATCCCGCGGCTGCCAGAATGCAGCATCAACCACACCCGATCCGCTTCATCGAGGCACACTTCCACGAAATGATTACCGCCGCCAAGTGAGCCTAGTTGCCGCACCCATGGCAGATAGGATTTCTTGCGCAGGTTCGCCACTTTGGGATGCTTATCCAGGATCCGATTCAAGCCGGCCGCCAGTGGCGTCAACGTCGAACGTTTCGCCATGTCGCGGGAATGCGTCGCAAAGCCGACGGGGACGACAGATTCAATGGCGCTGCGCACGCGACGCAAATTGTCCGGCAGCTGGTCGGCGTCGATCGATAATTGGAGCGCGCTCATTCCGCAACCGATATCCACGCCCACGGCAGCCGGGATGATGGCCGATTTCGTCGGAATGACCGAACCCACGGTCGCGCCAATCCCCAGGTGGACATCTGGCATCGCGGCGATGTGCGAATGGACGATCGGCAAGGTCGACAGATTAGCGAGCTGTTGATACGCCTGCGGTTCGATGTCGTCCGTAAAAATATGGACCGGCACCTTCCCTTTCGTAATGGTTTGTTTAACTGGCATGTGCCTATCACCGCTGATTTATCGCGGGCAAAAAAAAGCCCCGCATGTGTTCCATCCAGGGCTTGATGTTGACGCACTGGAAGACGTTGCCGCCTTCCGGACTACGAAAGGCGCGTTAGAATTTGATTGCTCGTTGTCGATGTCGCAAGGTCGTTACCTATTGTTAGCGAATGAACTGGCCGCGCATTGTAGGCCGTTCATTGTGCTTGTCAACGATTGTGGCAATGTTTTGCATTCGTGCGCGGGACGCCGGATGCGGCGGGTAGGAGATGAGGTTACTTGTTTCCGAACGAATTACCCAATAAGGTACAACGAGAACAACAATTTACGCATATTCGC
This sequence comes from Phascolosoma agassizii, assembly GCA_035593235.1. Taxonomy (NCBI): domain Eukaryota; kingdom Metazoa; phylum Annelida; class Sipuncula; order Phascolosomatiformes; family Phascolosomatidae; genus Phascolosoma; species Phascolosoma agassizii. The sequence goes on from JAVJHY011986153.1 coordinate 9,521, forward strand.
AGCGTTATAGCCAGGCGCGAAAATCAACATGTCGTATATACAAACGTTGCGCCGCGCGCGCGAATTATTAGAACAAGAACAACGTCTATCAATTTCGACGTTTGCGCTCGAATTCGAGATAGACGAAACGCGCCTCGACCACCTCGTTAACGAACTCACTAATGTGCAGCAAGTTGCGCGTCGTGAAGGCGAGGTGTTGGTGTGGGATCCGCAAGAGGCGCCTCCGCCACCGGAGGCCGAGTCCGCACCGTCTGAAAGCGCGACTGATGACACCACCGAGACGAAAATCGTCGCCGAACGTCGCCAACTCACCGTTTTGTTCTGTGATGTTGTCGATTCGACGCAACTCGCCGCTTCGATGGATATTGAGGACTGGCGACAACTGATAAACGCAGTACAAAACGATATCGCCAATATCGTCGCTCGCTACGAAGGTGCCATCGCTCAATACCTCGGTGATGGCGTGTTGATCTACTTCGGGTTCCCGGCGGCCCATGAAGACGATGCCGAACGCGCCGTACGCGCGGCCTTAGAAATGGGGCCGGCGGTAAGCAATCTAGATGCTAGCGTGGCGCTGCGGCTACGCATCGGGATCCACACGGGTCCCGTTGTTGTTGGCGAGATGGGTAATGCCAGTCACCGCGAAACGTTGGCGATGGGCGAGACCACCCACTTGGCTTCGCGTCTGCAAGAAATGGCGAGCCCAGGTGGGATCGTGATTAGTAGTGAAACCTTACGATTGGTGGCCGGTATCTTTACCGTCACGGATCTTGGCGCGCGTCCAATTAAGGGTTACACGGATCCGGTCCACGGCTTTACGGTAGAAAAAATCTCTGGTTTACGGTCGCGCTTGGACGTAGCCGCCGCAGGTACGCTAACGCCACTCATTGGCCGCGAACAAGAACTCGGATTAATCGCCGACCGTTGGACCCAAGTCTGCGAGGGATGGGGTCAAGTGGTTTTGTTATCCGGCGAGGCCGGTATCGGTAAATCTCGCTTGGTCGATGCTTTTCGCCAACGAATCGCAGAATCACCACACAGTTGGATCGAATGCCGTGCTACACCATATACCCAAGATACCTCGCTCTATCCAATTTTAGAATTACAACGCCAAGGTCTACGCTTTAGGGCGAGCGATCCCGCCGACACCAAACTCAAACGTATTCGCCAGGGGTTGCAAGCGGAAGATTTCGACACGGCCGAAACCGTACCGTTGTTTGCCGCGCTACACGGCGTGGAAGTCGATGCGACTCCGGAGATCGAACAGTTAACTCCTTCTGGGCGGCGCAAACGTACCTTGGAGATGTTAACGGAATGGCTGCTCCGGTTGAGTCAAAATCAACCCCTGGTGCTGGCGGTGGAAGATTTACACTGGATCGATCCGTCGAGCATCGAGTTAATAAGTCGCGTAATTGAGCAGATACCGCGCGCTCAAGTCATGCTCATACTCACCTATCGGCCAGACTATGTCCCGAGCTGGGGAGCGAAGAGCCATTTGACGCCGCTGTTGCTTTCACGCATTACTCGCTCACAAGTAGAGTCGTTGGTTGCAGCCGCAGCGGCACCACGCGAATTGGAAGAGGATTTAATCGCCGAAATCGTAAAGCGCTCCGACGGCGTACCGTTATTCGCCGAGGAAATTACCCGCGCCGTACTCGAATCCAGCACGGATCAAAGCGACGGTTCATTGGCGAATATGGTGGTGCCCGCAACTTTGCAGGATTCCCTCATGTCGCGTCTCGATCAACTTGGTCCTGTGAAAGAGCTCGCGCAATTGGGCTCGGTACTCGGACGAGAGTTTAGTTACGAGCTGATCTTACGGGTGTCACCAATGCGTGAAGCGGAATTAACAACGGCATTGGGAACCGCAGTGCGTGAAGAATTGTTTTATCAGCGCGGCAATCCACCCGAGGCGACCTACCTTTTCAAACACGCGCTAATTCGCGATGCGGCCTATCAGTCCTTACTACGCGGAACCCGGCAGCGCTATCACGGTTTGGTCGCGCGCAGCTTACTCGAGCGGATCCCAGATGTGGCCGCGGCGCAGCCAGAGCTTGTGGCGCAACACTTCACCGATGCGGGCGATCTCAGCGATGCGATCGAATGGTGGTTACGGGCGGGCCAAGCAGCGTTGGGGCGTCACGCAAATGCCGAGGCCATCGTGCTGTGTGAGCGCGGTCTCGAAGCATTGAATCGCGTCGATCGATCCACCACTGACATACTGGAATTACAATTTTGTATCCCGCGCGCCCAGGCGCTAATGACGAGTCGCGGGTACGCCAGTCCGGATACGATCGACGCCTGGGAACACTGCCTCGCATTATGCGGCGGCGAGCGGTCGCCCGCCTACGGCCCGATACTTGCCGGCTTGTATGGTAGCTATCTCGCAAGCGGGCAATACCAAAAAACGGCCGAGACAGGTCAGCTATTGCCGCAGCACGGCAGCGCCACGGGTGATATTTTCGCCGAAACTTACGGCGCAGTCGCGTTAGCGGCGGTCGCGCTCTATACCGGCCGGATCCAAGAAGGAATTGAAGTATTGTCCGCGTATGCCCACCGAGATCTGCCGAGTTTCATTGACAGCGGTTACCCAAATCATGGGCGCTGCTCCGTATTCGGATTTCTTTTGTGGCTAGTGACCGTATCGGGCGATCTCGCTCGCGCGCGTGAAATCGAAAAAGAATTAAATGCACTCGAAGAAACGGATCCATACGCGCTTTCGTTCCGTTCCATATGGCACGCCGGCGCGCTCTCGTTAAGACGAGACCACAGCGGTAGCCTAGCCGTGGGCGAACAAGGTTTAGTTATCGCTTACCAACAGGGATTCGATTTTTTGATCGCGATGGCGCAATTTACGATTGGAAGTGGGAAAGTCATGAACGGCGACATGTCCGGGCTCAAACAATATGCCGAAGCGATGAAATTGAGCGAACACACAGGGAATCGCAGCGGTGGATCTTGGATTGCCGGGACGTTCGCAGAATTGCAGTTGCACTCCGGCCTATCCGAGATCACAGCGACGCTTGATCGAGCGAGCCAATTAGCTGATGCCATTCAAGAACGACTGTACGCAGCCGAGTTACAGCGTCTACGCGGAAACATCGCCGAGCAAAAAGGAGATACTGCGGTAGCTGTTGCGCATTACACGACGGCACGCGATCTTGCGCGAAATCAAGGCGCCGGCTTGTTCGCCCTGCGTGCGTGTCGCGATCTCGCTGCCTTAACCAACGATGCGAGCGCACTTGGCGATCTCCGTGCGGCGTTAGACGCTTGCACTGGAGACGACGACATCGATTTAGTCGAAGCTCGCGCTGTTGTTGATCAAGGCGCCGCTGATACCACAAAGCACAACGCGAATATTTAGAAATCGCGACGTCGGCGTGTTTCAATTGTTCTGTTTTGCCAATACGTCGTCGGCCGGTTTACCAAGCTTACCTATCTTGGGTTAACAGCTATCCCCGTTCGACTCTCGAAAGGAACAAAACGCGATTGCGGCACCTCAAAAATACTCGGGTGGAAATGTTCTAACTACACTACACCGCCACACCCGGGAACACGGCATGGCTGCGAATCGTCGCGCCGGAGCGCACCCAATTTAGCGCCGAGAGACGATTATCATTCTGGAAATCTCCGCACGAACGTGTCCCGTAACCGAAGTGATATCTCGGAAGTTTCGAGAGCTACTCGAGACGAAGTTCACCGTGCGCCGTCGCGTCGAGCGAAACGTTATGAAGACTATTCGACATGTTAAGACCTAGAGTGAATCTCTCTTTCGAGATTTCAGTCCTTATTAGTCATATAGTTACAGTATTTTACTAAGGTATCTTGTTATATTGTTGTACGTTGGGTGGCAGTTGCCGTCGCCGTTGCGCGTTCCTTTCATGCGTCCCAAGTACGAGAGCACCGCTAATGCGTTCGGTTTTCTAAGGTTGCAATTGTTAACAAGCAGCGGTGAAGACTTAACCGGAGATCTGTCTCGAGTGTGCACGATTTCACTTACAGACCGAAATTGGCGGACTATCTTATCTACGTGGATAACGCCGAAGCGCGATCGTAAATTTTTCGATCAGTCGCACGGCCAATAATCGGAGATACGGAATATGCTTAACATTCAATGGATTGACGCTAACGCGATTAAAAACCTTAGCGCCTTGATATTGGTCTCAGTGTTCGCGGTTGGGTGTGCGTCTGTACCGGAAGCGAAACCGGTAGCGTCGGAGATGTCGAAGGCTGCACCGTCAAGCAAATCGCGCGCGGAAAGCGTATTCCTGTACCAAAGTCGAGTCGCCAATGCCTACCTTGATCAGTATCCGCTTATGGAAATTTATGGCGATGTCGACCCATCCGTTGTCGCGGCGGAGACACACATGATGGAATCTTGCAGTCCACTAACCCAAGCAATCCTAACCCGTGTGGAAGGTGCCCAACCGTCGATTGGCTTGCGTTTGCAGGTACTGTGGACAATCGGTGAGTGCGAGCAGGCGGCCCAGAATATGGATCGCCTACTAAGCGAAACTGCTCTAGCCGGTTCGATATAGGATTCGTGTACATTGTTTGCGGTGTTGCTGGGTAGCGACGACGCGGCCTTAACGCCATACGGATGGCGGTAGGTGCGCTAGGCAATTAATCCGTCTGGGTAATCGGCGAACTGCTCCAAACTGTCCGGTAGCACTAACCACGGTTGAGCATTTGAACACCATAAGCTGAAGGTTGGGCGGATGCGAGTCTTGTCGTCCACCGTGCCACCCATTATCGATCGGATTTCTGGATAGCGATCCAGCGTTATCATCAAGGATGTACCACACGTCCCACAAAAGTGGCGATTGAGCAGATCGCCGTCGTCGTTCTTTGCCGAAAAGCAATTTAGACGACCGCTCACCATCACTGCGGCTTTTGGGTAGACCATGGCGATCAAAAACGCAGATCCGGATTGTCGCTGACATCGCTCGCACTGGCATAAACCCATGCTCTGCGGCTCACCGATGCAACGATAGGTAACCGCACCGCATAAACAACCGCCCGTGAGATCTTCTGCCATGGTTTAATCCTCTCGTTACTTACTACCGCAAGTTCATTTGTAGAGTAGTCGACAATTGGTCGCCGTCGAAAATTGCGGTTAACCAAAAGCATCGCTTGAGCGAACGCCGAAACTACCGCTCAATTGCTATTCACATTACTATCTAGCGATGGCCTGGTCGAATTAGAGAAGAGCTACGCAGCACGATGCGCGAAGATATCGAATTTGATGCCAATGGAACCGCCTTACGTGGTTGGTTTTACGCGCCGCCTCGCGGCGAGCCACCGTTTCCAACCGTGATATTGGCACACGGGTTCTCCGCGTTGAAAGAGATGGGGTTAGGAGAATACGCGTCGGTCTTCGCCGAAGCAGGATTCTGCTGTCTCGTCTACGACAATCGGAACCTTGGCGCCAGCGACGGCGAGCCGCGCGATGAAATCGATCCCATCGCGCAAATGCGCGACTATCGACACGCGGTAAGCTACGCCCAATCACGCGCAGACGTCGATGCGACGCGCATCGGAATTTGGGGCACGAGCTACACGGGCGGTCTCGCCATCATCGCGGCGGCGACCGATCGCCGGGTTAAATGTGTCGTCGCACAGGTACCGGCCATTCATGGATTGCGCAGCGCTCAGCTCGCATATACACCGGCCCAGCTCGACGAACGCTATGCGATGATCGAACAAGAACGTCGGTCGGTCTTTTCTGGCCGCCCGCCGAGCAAGGTGGCGGTGTGCGAATACGATGAATCTCAACCCCCGACATCGCCGAATAACCGCACCTATCACTTTTTCCACGCTTTCGATGATGCGGCGAGTAGGTGGACGAATAAGATCACCGTGCGCTCGCTAGAGTTGCGTTTCGAGTACGACGCGCTCGCTTATGCTACGCGGGTCTCGCCAACGCCAGTGTTGATGATTGTCGCAAGCGATGACGAAATTACACCCACCGAACTCGCACTGGAAGCTTATGCGCAAATTGGTGAGCCGAAAAAACTACACACCATCGCTGGTGATCATTATCGTCCGTATCTGGAATCGTTTGACGAATCGAGTGGCGCTGCTCGCGATTGGTTTTTGTCGCACCTAACACGGCGCTGAAGCCAGTGCGGACTTCACGCCGATGGTCTAGGCGCTCGACTAACTCCCTAGGATTTCGGTCACGTGTTCGGTATCGAGATATTCACGTACGGCCGCGATTTTGCCATCGCGACACTCCATCATGAAATGATAGGTATTTTTGTAGGTCTTACCATTATCGATTTCACCGTAGGAAGTCGCTTCAACCGACACCCGATCGTCTTCCGCCGTGAGCTGACTTGGCGTCACTTGAATACCATTTGGCGCGCTACCAGTGACGTTGCCGAGCAACTCTTGAAATTCGGTTTTGTTGTAGGTTCCAGATAACGCGGTGGTGCCCATCACCGTCCAAGTCGCATCACTGCTCAGCATGGCAAGCCCGTCCTCGAATCGACTTGCAGAAAATGCTTCCCAAAAATTTCGAACCAGCGCTTTATTCGCTTCGGTGCTCATATTGTTACTCCGTTCGTTAGCAGTTTGCTTGACGAGGTATCGTAGCTCAGATCGCCTCGGCGAGGCGATATCGTGTACGTAGCGCGCTGAGTTCGTCCGCTAGCGCAGCGCGCGCCTACCTCCTGGGGGTATTCACCCCACCGCACATTTCGTGCGGCTTGCAGGTTCGACGCGAGACTCGCACACTTACCGACAACGACTAAACTTTCACGTTAATTCTTCAATATTTAGGGGTAACCAAATGGCCGGTAAAATGGGAACTGAAAAGGTCTTTGAGAACGACAAAGTCATTGTATGGAATTTCGAACTCGCCCCTGGTGAGGATACGGAGGTGCATACACACGAGCACAGTTACATGTGGTACGCGATCGCCGGCACGACTCTGGAAGTGTTCGACGAGAACGATAAGGATCTCGGCAGCATTGAGGTGCCAACCGGCGCGGTCTTCTCGCTCAAGCTAGATGGCGATGAACTTGAAGTCTTATCCGAGCCGGGCAAAGGTATGCGTGTGCCGGCTCGCCACAAAGCGCGCAATGCCGGTCCGTCGACGTATCGCGAGATTTTAGTCGAGTACAAATAACGGCGGATCGTACAAGCACGCGACGGAAACGGTGTCCTTTAAGACGATTGATAGAAGATCCCACGTGATGAACATGTTGGATTCTGGGGCAAGAAATTTTGCGCGTCGGTGCCGACTAGGGAACGGATGATAGAGCCGTCTGCAGTCGCGTTCATTGCCGTTTCCAAGCGTTTGGACGGGACCCTGCTTCCCCCACCGCTGCTGTTCGGGCTATTCGGCTTCGCGGCAAGCACCAGCGGCCTCAATTTGATCGACGTTAACTTCGGCCATTCGGCGATCCATTTGATTGCGGAATTTACCTTGATCTTGATTCTGTTCGGCGATGCAGCGCGGATCGATTTGAAATGCGTGCGGCAATATCACGATCTGCCTTTACGTATGCTGCTGTTCGGGTTGCCGCTCATCATATTGTGCGGAACGCTCGCAAGCGTCCTGTTGTTTCCCGCTTTTGGCTTTTGGGAAGCCGCGTTGTTAGCGGCGCTATTAGCTCCGACCGACGCGGCGTTAGGTCAGGCCGTCGTTTCGGCGGGCATCGTTCCGGTTCGCATTCGCCAAGCGATAAACATCGAAAGTGGGCTTAACGATGGTGTCGCGCTACCTGCAGTATTGTTGTTCGCTGCGCTGACCGGCGCGCACGGCGACGGTGCACATGCCACCGACTGGTTGTGGTTCGCGATGCTGCAACTCACCTTGGGTCCGTTAATCGGCGCTCTTTTCGGCTACCTCGCCGGGCGCCTGCTCGATACTGCCGCGACACGCGGCTGGGCCGACAACTCCGGCGAGGGGATCGGCGTTTTAGCGCTCGCCACTATGACTTACTTAGTAGCGGAAATGGCGGGCGGCAATGGCTTTATTGCGGTGTTTGTCGGTGGCATGGTGTTTGGTAATACCATTCGTCGTCCGTGTACTTTCATATTCGAATTTATGGAGACGGAAGGTCGACTGTTAATGTTGATCACTTTTTTCATCTTTGGCGCAGCTCTGTTGCCGCAAGGCATCGCCGATGTTCAGCCAGCATTCGTCTTGTACGCTGTGTTGAGCCTAACGATTATTCGCATGGCGCCCATTGCTATTTCTTTAATTCATGCCGGAGTGCGCGTATCGATTCAGCTCTTTCTCGGCTGGTTCGGACCGCGCGGACTAGCTTCCATTCTGTTCGTGTTACTAATACTCGAAGAAGCGGATTTACCGCACGGGCAGGAGTTGTTGTCAATTACGGTGATTACTGTTGCGCTGAGCACTTTATTGCACGGTGTATCGGCGGCTCCGCTGGCGAGTCGCTACGGACGACTGACCGAACGCATGGGCCATTGTCCCGAAAACGAAGACGTGGTGGCACTGCCAACGCGTGAAGGTCATATTCCATAAATAACTGTACTAGATGAGGAAACGACGATGGCACTAAGTGACAAACAGCAGAAAATGTGCGAGCAAAGTCAGTGGGATTTTTCTGATCTGCGCGCAGTATTTCTCAATTGCACGCTGAAGAAATCCGATGAGCTGTCACATACTCAGGGTTTGATTGATATCTCGAAGTCGATCATGGAGGCGAATGGCGTTTCGGTTGAGTGTTTAAGACCGGTCGACTATCAAATCGCGCCTGGCGTTTGGCCAGACATGACGGAGCACGGCTGGGAGCGCGACGATTGGCCAGAAATCTCTGCGAAGGTGATGGCGGCCGAGATTTTAGTAATCGGCACGTCGATCTGGCTAGGTGAAAAAACATCCGTGTGCACGCAAGTGATCGAACGGCTGTACGCATCAAGCCATTTGCTCAACGATGCGGGCCAGTATGCCTACTACGGGCGGGTCGGTGGATGCTTGATCACAGGTAATGAAGATGGCGCAAAGCATTGCGCCATGAATATCTTATATTCGTTACAACACCTCGGCTACGTGATTCCGCCCCAAGCCGACGCCGACTGGCTCGGCGAGGCCGGCCCCGGGCCGTCCTATCTCGATGCGGGTTCCGGCGGACCCGAGAACGACTTTACTAACCGTAACACAACATTTATGACCTGGAATCTTTTGCACATGGCGCGGATGATCAAAGATGCCGGCGGCATGCCCGCCCACGGCAACCAGCGCGCCGCCTGGGACGCAGGGTGCCGCTTCGATTTCGCTAACCCAGCGTACCGTTAATGGCCAATGTCACGATGCGCGGGGAAATGAGTACATCGGTCACGGTGATAGCTCGTAACGTGATAGATCATTCGTTATTGCCATCAGCGGGATGGGCATATTGCTACCGGAAAAACGCGTGAAGAAGTTCATCGCGTTCAGTATTACGCACCTGCTCGCCGCGGTGTTTGGATTCGCGGCTGGTGTTTACCTATTGCCTATTTTGGTTGCGCCTGATGTTCCTTCGCTCACGGCCGTGAGAGCGCTCGCGAGTAACGCCGCGTTCTTAGGTGAGTTTAGACGCGACCTCGAAGATAGCGATGCACTACATTGGGGAGAAGGTACTGTGTCCGTCGGAACGGACGCGATCACCCTTGAGGGGAGCATATCTCCGGGGCCTGACTACAAACTTTACTTGTCGCCGAAATTTGTAGAAACAGAAGCCGAATTCTTACGCCTAAAAAAAACGATGGTGCGGGTCGGCGACGTTAGAACCTTTAAAAATTTCGTTGTAGACGTACCAAAAGGTATCGATTCGAATGAGTTTACCGCGGTGATTGTATGGTGCGAAAGTTTTAACCAGTTCATCACGGCGGCTAAATATCGTTGATAGTTTTACCCACCGACACTACCGCGACAGACGCGGTATTATGGCCGGCTGTTGCACAATTCGGGCAGACCCGTAGCCGCGGATCTCAGCGCGTCGGTCGCAAAGACTTGAGCGCTTCGACATCCCCGCGCGCCGCGGCCGCGCGGATCCGTCGGACCAATTTCGGTGAATGAAAGCGAGCAACGAATTCCACAGTGATTCGCCCGGCGCGTTCAAATTCAAGCTCTACCGGGAAGCGCTTACCCATTAAAATCGGCACTTGCACGTCGCTCAATTCGATAAAGTAACCAAGCTCGGTGAGTTCGAACGGTTCTGGCGAGACGGGGATATCAATCGCGTCCACCGCAAGCAAGTGACGCACATCATCTTCTAAGGTTACCGCGTAAAGTTGGGTTGGCCCGTTTGCTAAAGGCGAGCGTGCGTTAACGAGTCGATCCGCTGTTGTACCGTTATTCCGAAACTCGAAAAATAATTTCGCTGCGTGCCCCGCACCAATCGCCGACTTCG
>JAVJHY011986153.1:19900-30563 GCA_035593235.1 Phascolosoma agassizii
AGCTGGCCAAAACCCCAAGATACGCCAACTGATTCCAGCGGCATCGGCTCCACCCTGAAAAAGTTCGCAGCCGCCAGAAATAAAGCAGAAACAGATAGCTAGCGGGCGTTCTTAAACATCCAGATCAAGCGCAAGCGCCCCGCTCGCGAAGCACGCGAGTAACGTGAATGACCAACAACACCGCCAAACCATCGATCGCGCGACTTAGTCGCCGGGGTGGAGGCGTACGATCATATTGTTCGCGCCAGCGATGCCATGCTTATCGGGGTCGCGAGCACCGACTGGCAAATTCGCATAAGACGTCCATACATCGCCGGTCACGTGATCGATTTCAATCATTCGCAAAAATGCTTCCTTACGCGGTAGCGGATAGTGGCGCCATTTTTCGGTGTCGATATCGAAACGATAAATGCGATCGGAGTTTGTTGTCCCGACCCATATCGCATGTCGCTTGGGATCTAAGGTAACTGAATAAGTTGCGCCAGCTCGATCCGGCATATCGTAGCGTGCGATCTCCGCGCCCTGCGTGGTGTCAAACTTAACGAGCTGACCTTCGCCGTACAGCGGGACCCATAATGTGCCGTCGTCTTCAATTGCCAGGCGCCGGGGTGCAGCACCGCGCGGGAACGACACCACGCGTTCGACGGACTCCGTTTCGGTATTGAACGCGCCAAGAAATCCGTGCAGTTGAGTCCACCAAATGCGTTTGCCATTCGGGTCCATGGCGGCGCCGTAGATGAAGACGTGGAATTGCTCTTCCCCTTCCGGAAGCGGCATTTGGTAGCGTTTCACTTCGCCACTGTCGACGTGCACACTCCACAATTCGTTGATCCCGACGAGGGTTAGCCACACCCGGCCTTGCGCATCAGGTTCCACCTGGCGTTTGGAATTTAATGCAGCATCGTGCGTAATTGCGAACTTCACACCTGCCGGTGGTGGATAGATGCGCCACTCATGTTGCTTTGTATCAAAGCGCGCCATCGAATAGCTTTCCTCTAAGGCGATCCACAAGTTGCCCTTCGAATCCGCGTTTAATGTATGGGGCCCTTGCGGCCCATCACCAGGAACGTCGTACCAAATCACTTCGCCGTTGCTTGTTTCTAAGCTACCGAGGCGATCGGCGTCGAGTTCTAAAAACCAAATGAGATCTGAGCCAGGCGCGATCGACACCTCACGGGTCCAACCGAATGTCGGTAGCTGATACTCTTCTATGACCGTCTCTGCGGTAACGCCGAATTCGCCCAGCCTCTCGACGTCGATATAGTCGGTCATCGTGTCAAAGCTTGTCGGGAACGCTTCGGCTAAAAATGGCACCACGACGTCGGTGTCACGCGGTAGAAAAAAACTCGTCGGTGGGGAGATCGCGGCTTGATAGTCTGGGCTTGTTTCGGTTAAGCCCCAACGCAGCTCGGTATGACCGGACGGCCCCATGCGCAAAGCTTGCGCCCGCATATACTGCACCATGGCATCCCATGCTGCGTGTCGAGCGGCTAGCGGTTGACCGTCGAGGCTGCGCGCAAAACGTTTGACTCGTTCCGCGCCGAGCTGATGACAGCCCGCGCACTCGTTGATCAAAATATGATACTTCCGCTCACCAGGCGTACCTGGGATCCAGGCCGAGGACGGAACCTGATCGGCGACATTCGCTTTACGAGTTAGGCTTATCGCGTATTCAACGGTATCGCCTCTAACCGAAACAGCCCGATTCGCTTCTTGCCAACCGATGCGAAAGGACTCGACGGTTATAGCGTCAGCAGCCGCGTCGATATTCTTCGCGGTAAAACGACCATCGGTGACGCTGAATACCGTCGTCGTCGCGGGCACGAGGTTTTCGCCACTGATGGTGACCCGCACAAATGGCACTGGATTGCCATCTGTGTCGGTGGCTTTTCCGCTCACCGTGAGCGCGTCGGCAGTCGATGTCGACACGGCGAGGGCCACGATTAACGCAAGCGTTCGACGATAGCGCGCTCGGATCGACATCTTTGCGCGACCTCTAAGCGTTAACCATTTTCATTACCGCGTTGTACAGATGCCGCGGCGCCATTTCGCCGTCGCACATGATGGTCGATTCAATCGCACCGGACTCTAATCCAACTTGGGTCGCGTCTAACGTGACCGTATCCTCACGGAAGGCGTCGCGCAGCAATGTCTTGCCGTGCTCGTGCACGATAAGATCGCTGGGTTTTTCCGGGGCGGTAAAATTGATGCTGCCGATCCAACGGGTCTTATTAACCGAGATTGGCCAAAATTCATGACCATAGAAACCGCCGATGTAGGGATCGACCAGCAAATTTGGAAAGAACCCATGACAATCGAAGGCGTAGAACGGATCGTCATCCGGGTTGGTCCCCGGAAATTCGTTACCCGTCTCGGCGCCACCGGCAGCGTACCAACTCGAGCCGCGTTGCCGCACCCATTTTTCTACTTCTGGTGGTTCAAAGTCCGGTGAAACCATAAACGTCACTGAACGATTGCCCTCTTCGAACAAGCGAATTGATGTGGGCCTACAGTTTGGATTTAAGGGCCCGTTGAATGCCTCAGGTAAGGTTGAAGCATGCACGGTGTTAACGTGGTAGCCCTCTTGGAATGCATCGATCGCCACCTTCCAGTTAACGTTGACCGTCGCCGTCCAAATTCCGCGCTTATGGATTTTCTCGAACGGAAAATCCTTTAGCAGATCCGCGTGCGGCTTAATTTGTTCCGCTAAGGTTTGGCGCGGTTCGGGATCGACATTTATAAAGATAAAATCCTTCCAAACGGCGCAATGCACTGGACGAAGACCGCGCTCTGCCTTATTTAAGTTCGCGAATTGGTTTTCATCGGGCACGAATTTTAACGAACCATCCGTATCGTAAACCCAGCCATGAAAGCGGCACGTGAAATACTTACGGTTGTTCGATTCCCACGTTTCGTGGTTGTCCCAACACACCGTTGTGCCGCGGTGTTGACAGGCATTGTGGAATGCCCGGATCTCGCCGTTTTTGTCTCGGCAAATAATGAACGACGGATAGGTCCCTTCCTTTTTCGACCGCACCACTTCGATAACTTGGGTGAAGTAGTCGCCCGCGTTGGGGATCCGTTCGGCGCGACCAACATACAGCCACATTTTCTTAAAGATCTTCTCACGCTCGAGCTCGAAGAATTCTTCGCTCACATAGGGTTCGATCGGCAGCGGACCCATATCGACTTGCGGGTAGCGATCCGATACAGGCCGCGTGTTCGCCCAATCGGGTAAACGTTGTTCGGGCGTTTGATTGGTCTCGGGCTGGCTACTCATAACTGGCTTTCCTCGATGCTATGGGCTCGCTACTAATTTTCCATTACGGTGATGGGATCGTCAGGTGAAATGATGTGGAAGCGCTCGATTTCAAATGAATTTGGCACGTCCGGCGCGCGATAAACCTCAGCCGCCGGTACCACTTCCATTAGCATTTGCCCAAGGCGGAGCAAACGCGCGGCCGGCGGTGGCATTGCGTCGAGCGAGAACTGATCGATGTAATCGCACAGTGCATCCATGCGGGGAAATACCGTTTGATAGTAATCATCGAGATCTTCGATCGATTGATTCACCCGAAAGGCGTTGCGCTCGGATTCAGTGCCGTGGACCCAAGTGCTTGCGAATCGTTCTAGGTCGGCGAATTCGCTAGGCAGCAGTGTTGCCGAATCTGTCATGTAGGATCTCCTGACTCGATGCTTAAGTCGCCGAGGTTTGATTGCCCAAGCAACATAACGTCCATCGATCGGTGCCGTCAATCCATTCGAACTAGGCACTTGGCCAACCGTGGCCGCGAGTGCGCTGCAGCATAGGGAAATCGGATCGCACTATAATCCGCCCCGCTCCACCATTTTTGTCACGACCTCATAGAGGTGTCGACAACTGATCTCGGTGTCAGCGAAATTAATCTCTTGCAGCGAACCCGACATGAGGCCTGCTTGCGATCCTTCACTGGTCGAAATATCTTCGCGAAACGCGTCGCGCAACAATGCGATCGACTGGTTTTGGCTAATCAACGCGCCGGCGTTTTCTGGCGGTGGAAAATACATCGTTGCTTCCCAGCGCGTGGTGCACGCATCGATTTGCCAAAATTCATGAATAAAGAAAAATCCAATCGATGTATCGAGCAACCAATTGGGGAAAATCGCGTTAATATCGAATGAAAAATACTCGTCGCCCTCGGGGTTGATTCCCGGTAAAAACTTGTCCAAACCCGCTTCACCTTGGCTGAGCGACTCGCCGGTCGATATCGCAAATTCTTCAGAGCGATGGATCTCGAATTCTGGGTTGAACGGAATGGTCAACGAGCGATTCCGTTTATAAAGACGCACGGACGACGGGCGACAGTACGGATTACGCTTCCCGGTGTAGTACGTGTTGATCGTACCCGAATGGACGGTAGCGACGTGATAGCCTTCCTGGAATGCGTCGAGAAATAATTTCCAGTTCGCTTTCAACGTTGCGCCCCAATGACCAGCAACTTGCATTTCGGCAAACGGGAAATCCTTAAGCTGGATTGCAAGCTCGCCTAATTGATCGAGTAAACTTTCTTCGGGGGTGTCACTAAAGTTAACGAAAATAAATCCGTTCCAAACTTCGCAATGAACCTCGTGAAGATTCAGTTTGCTTTTATCTAAATTGAAAAACTGAGATTCGTCGGCGACATGCCGATTCTTACCTTGTGTGTCATACACCCATCCGTGAAAGTTACAGGTGAAAAACTTGCAATTGCCGCTGCCGCTCGCGATGTTCGTGCCACGGTGTCTGCAGACATTGTAGAACGCGCGGATTTTTTCATCTGCGCCACGCACAACAATAATATTTCTGTTTAGGATCTCAAATACTTTAACGAAGTAGTCGCCACTTTTTCGTACCTTTTCGGTGCGACCCGCCAACAACCACATTTTATTGAAAATTGCATCGCGCTCACGCGCTAAGAATTCTTCCGAAACGTAGGGTTCAATCGAGACCGGTCCGGTCGACAAATTTGGATACTTATCGTGATTGAGTCGTGCGCTGCCGAATAGTTCGCTGTCGGTATCAAAGGTCATCGCTAACGCTCCCTTAAATTTTCACCAGGTTGTCGGTCGGTTCGTCGAACACGGTGTACTTCGATGCTAGCGGGTAAATCTGATATTTTTCGTAGGCCACCGAATTCGGCACGTCGGGGTTTTCGTAATACTCAATCGCCGGCGCGACTTCCATCGTCATAAGCGCCAACTCGAGTAGTGTCGCGCACGCCCGTGGCATTGCCGCCAAGGGATAATTGTTTAGGAAGTTGGAAATTTCTTCGAGCCGCGGCACGGTCGCGTCGTAAAACACCTGCAGCTCGGCCATGCTACGACTCACCCGGAATGCGTTGCGTGCACCTTCGCTAGCGTGCACCCAAGTCGGCACAAATACAGCCAAATCTTCGAAACCAGGGGGTAATTCGGATGATGTTTCCATCTATCAATCCCACTTATCTAAGATCTCAAGGTTCGATCATTATAACCATTACGCCGTAGCGGTCATCAGCGCGAACAAAGCGGCTATTCGAAGCGTTACGTTTCGATCACTGCCGCTCGAACCAGTTTGGGCATTACTGCCTCCATGGCCATCTCGAAACAGGTTTGCACAGAGCTTTGATAATTGTAGTATTGATGTTGAGATACAAGGCGAAGATTGCAATCAACGCGAAAACGGGGACAAACATTGAAAGCTAACATCGAGTCGCTTAGAACACCCGACGAACGATTTTCGAATCTTCCTCATTTTCCGTATGAACCGCATTACATTGATCCCCTTCCAGGTTTCGGGGACCTTCGCTTACATTATGTCGATGAAGGACCCAAGGATGCGCAAGACGTCTACCTTTGCCTACATGGCGAACCAGATTGGGCCTATCTCTATCGCAAAATGATTCCAGTGTTCAAAGCCACCGGCGCGCGGATAGTCGCGCCAGATTTCTTTGGTTTCGGTCGTTCAGATAAACCCGTTAGGCTTGCCGATTACACGTACACGTTTCATCGCGACACCTTAATTGCGATTATTGAGACGCTCGACCTCTCCAACATCACCTTGGTTTGTGGAGACTGGGGCGGCATCCTTGGTCTCACGTTACCGATGGACATGCCGCAACGCTTTAAACGCTTAATCGTAATGAACACAGCCTTGCCGATCGGCGAAGGGCTTAGTGACGACTTTTTGATGTGGAAAAACTATGTCGGTCAATTAACTGATGTACCGGTGCCGGGCGTATTAGGGGTCTTCTGTCCAGGCGAATTAGATTTAATGGATATGGTCGCTTACGCCGCTCCATTTCCGGATGAACGCTACCAGGCTGGCGTGCGTCGATTTCCCGAAATGGTCCCCGTCGACCCGGGGATGGATGGTGTAGAACAGTGCAAGCAAGCGCGGAAATTTTTGTCCGAACGGTGGCAGGGAGAATCCTTCATGGCAACGGGGTTGCTGGATACCGCACTCGGGAAGACCGTAATGGACGAGCTGCGCACGGTAATTCGCGGTTGTCCGGCACCGCTGGAACTACCGCGCGCAGGGCACTTTGCCCAAGAGGCTGGTGAGGAAATTGCGATCGCGGCACTCAAATCATTCGGTATCGATTTACCCGCAAACTTTTAGATGGTCTCATCGCCTCTGCGTACGCGCGTAACCCTTAAACTTTCGAAGCGGTTGTGCTGTGTAGTTAATCGCCCGCCGAGAACGTTAGTCTAGGCCACTAAATCGCCTAAACGTCTTGAGATCAATGTCTCGGCATCGTCCATTATTCGATCTACGAGCGCTTGCACCGTCGGAATATCGTGAATCAAGCCGGCGACCATGCCGCAAGACCAAGCACCCGCATCCATGTCGCCGTCGAGCATGACCTTTGGGTACACGCCCGACACTTCCTTAACGATATCTTCGAACGATACGTGCGCACCTTGTGTGCGCTCGGTCTCCAAAATACGTTCGACGGCCTCATTCGTTAGAACGCGTTCGGTGTTACGTAGCGGCCGCATGATGAGGCGTGTATCGAGCTCGCTGGCAGCTAAGATCGCCTGCTTCACATTGTCGTGGACCGGCGCTTCCTTAGTTGCAATAAATCGAGTGCCCATATTCATGCCGTCGGCGCCCATGGCGAGAGAGGCGACGAGCGAACGTGCGTCGGCCATACCACCGGACGCCACGAACGGTACCTTTAACTCTTCGGCTGCTCGCGGTAGCAAGATCATGTTCGGAATATCGTCTTCCCCAGGATGGCCGCCGCATTCAAAACCGTCGATGGATAAGGCATCGCAACCAACACTCTCCGCCTTGAGTGCGTGACGCACTGTGGTGCACTTATGGATCACTGTGATGTTGTGCTCTTTGAGTATTGGCATCCATTTGGCTGGATTGTTGCCGGCGGTTTCGACAATGCGTACCCCGCCGTCGACAATTGCTTGTACGTAACCGGGGTAATCGGGCGCTTCCACCACGGGTAGGAAGGTCAGGTTTACGCCGAATGGCTTATCGGTCATTTCGCGGCAGCGAGCGATTTCTCGCGCCAAATCGTCCGGCGTTTTCTGCGTCAGCCCAGTGATGATCCCAAGTCCGCCGGCGTTCGACACGGCCGCAGCTAATTCAGCGAAGCCAACGTAGTGCATACCACCTTGGATAATTGGGTGTTTAATCCCTAGTAATTCGGTAATGCGAGTTTTCATAAACAGTTACTCAATCTCTCGGTTACGTTTTCAGTTGGAGCGTTAAACGGTATGAAGCAAGAAAACATACCGCATATGAGAAATAGTGCACAGCGAGCCGCTGGCTTCGGCCCTCAACGCGCCTCGTGTTCAACGCCCTCACCTGTCGAGGCGTTAGAACTAGTATTTCAATGCTAACACTACACTTATTGAACTTATATGAAGCGAAACCATTATAGAGACGACCATGCAAACGGTAGTATCATAATCAACAGCAGCATTGCGTATTTAGTACAACGGTCCGAACCGGTACCGAGCCGCGTAGTTTTTTTGATGTTTGACAACAGGGGGAATCAATGCTCGGAGATCGTTCGAATTGCGCCATCGCGCATGTCCTCGATCTTGTTGGCGACCGCTGGACGCTGCTGGTTATCCGCGACATTATTCTCGGGAAAAGAAGTTTCAGTGAAATTTCAGCGTCGACGGAACGCATTCCCCCAAGCACGCTAACGGCGCGCCTCGATCTCCTTGTGTCGGAAAATCTTATTACGAAAACACTTCTCGCTGGTGGACCCGGCCGACAGTATCGTTATGAATTGACCAAGCGCGGTGCGGATCTCGCGCCACTCCTCGCGGCGATGATGCAATGGAGCGCCCGCCACGACCCAGACACCGCAATTCCGCGCGCTATGCGCAAACGGCTCGAGAACGATTTCCACGGTGTCGTCGAATCGCTGCAATCGCCGACGAAGTCGTGAATTCTTCACCGGTGCAATCGGTAGCGGCTACCGGATCCGCCCGGCACCATTTTTTTCGTATTGCGCGTATTATTTCCGTGCATGACCTAATTAACGGGCGACATAATAATCCAGACAAACGATAAATAACCAATGAACGCGAGGTAAGCAAATGCGATTACGCAAATTAACAAGATCACTTCTAGTGATCGGGCTACTCCCTATTTGCCTTGTCATTATGGGTGCGGGCGGGACGAATAAAGGCTTGGATCCTGATGCCGCACAAGAGCTGATGGACCAGGGCTTGGACAAATACTTGGGCCAGTTTACGCCTATCGCATCAGTCGATGTCGGTGACGGTTGGACCAAGCATACCTTCGATCCGGATGGCGGAAATGGCCCTATTTGTGTTGCTGGAACCCCATTTTCGGTATTCACGCGTACGGGAGTGCCGTCGAAGTTACTTATATTCGAACAGGGCGGTGGAGCATGTTGGCAAGATCAGTACGCCTGTAACGTACTCGCCGAGGCACAAGAGCCGCCGACGGCGCGCGTAGGGATCTGGGATTTCGATTCGAAAGATAACCCGTTTCGTAAATACTCGATCGTCTATATGCCTTATTGCGATGGTTCTGTGTGGTCGGGTGACAATGACGTGGTCGATCCAAACTTTCCGCACGGTCCGGTACGCTTCCACCGAGGATTGCGGAATCAGTCGGCCGGGATGGATGTTGCGAAGACAGTCTTTCCGCACGCTCGGCGAGTCACAGTGGCAGGATCAAGCGCAGGAGCGGTTGGCGCATCGGCGTTTGCTCCGTTTTTGGCTCGGTTCCAATACGGAAACCAGGTAAAGCTCACGGTTTTAAACGATGCCGGGCCAATCGTTAATTTAGATCCCAATAACGCGCTGGCACAGGCCGACATTGTTGCCCGGGCCGACGATTGGGAGTTCGGGCAATTCTATCCGGCGAGCTGCGCTGCATGCGACGAGCTGGGTCAGTCAACCGCTATCATCGAATGGCGACTCGACAATGATTCCACCATCCGCGAAGCGTACTACGAGACCGATGGCGACATTACCAATCGGTTTTTTACGCGCCTGTTGGCCGATCAGCCCGCGTTTAGATCGCTCGTCGTTACGGAAACCGACCTGGTCAACGCCGCGCACCCAGATCGTTATAAGCGCTTCGTTGTGGCTGGGGATACAACACACACGGCGCTGCAAAGCCCACTGTTTTATTCTCAGGAAGCGGATGGCGTATTTCTAAACGAATGGACTTTAGATTTCATCTCACCGAAACCATTTTGGGATGACATCGTAGAGGATCCTGTTGTTCCGTAATCGGGCGATCGCTATGGTAGGCCTAGTGATTACCGGGAGACGTAGCACTCATCAGCACTGAACTGGCAGTCAAATTAATTTCCGTTATACACGCACGATCGATATTTCAATGATCGTGCGTGTATTCTGGATTTAGGCTTAGCGCCTTCTAAATCCAAGACCGCAAATAAACGGCGCGACGTAATTTCAATCAATCTCTTCTTCGATCTCCGATTCGGCAATATAGCCTAAGTTGCTATAGCATTTAGTCCGCGCGCGGTAGATGTAGTTTTCTCGTAACGTTGGAAGTTCGTTGAATAACTGCTGCGTCAATCGTACGAGCACTCGACAATTAATACCGCCATGCGATGCCGGCGCCAATGAAATAATCGTCCGCGGTATCATTTAGTCCACCGCCGGCATTAACGTCCAATTGAACATCTTGGTTAACCAAATAGGTAATCCCGCCGCCGATACTGTGCGCCGAGGCTGCCGAATCAGAGTGGACACCGAAATATTCAACGTATGTGCCAATGCAATCACTGAGTGAATACGACGCACCTATGGCCGTTCCAAATTCCGTCGCGCGCTCGTCATTGTCGCTAACTGAACTCACGACGAACGTGCCAAACCAACCTGGCCCTTTCGGTGCCGCGTAGGACCAAGCGAGACCGATCGATGGGTCCGGATCATCAGAGCTAAAATCATCGCTGCCGACGGGCAAACTGAGCGATGCAAACATAGCGGCTGCAAACGCGGCGTCGTCTGGGCGTAACTGATAACTTACGCCAATGCTCGCGTCACTCGCACCATCGAGATCGCCATCGGTCGCATTCACGTCCGTATAGCCGGCCCACCCGAGATTAACTTCCACGCGATCGTTTACTCCTAGGCGTAGAAAAAGTAACGGTAACGTATGTGCATCGGAGTCGATGCCGTCATC
>JAVJHY011987243.1:0-30538 GCA_035593235.1 Phascolosoma agassizii
TTCTGTGGACGCGTCAATCTCACTAAACTACTCATGCTCAGGTGACCTCTTTCGGTATTGGTGATTGCTATTCACAATCTCTGATCACTGAATGTCACCTGAGTGCTAATTAATTGATCGATATTTTGGAACGGCTATTTAGGCCAAACGCTGTTTCGTATAGCCGCCTAGCGGCTGCCAAATCCTCGACGAGTAATTCGATTCCGGCAACACCGCGTGCACCGTTTTCATGAAGCCCGGGCGCATCCCACTGTAATCTTTCGGAATCGGGTGTTTGCCATTCAATCAAAAACGGCCAAGGCTTACGCCAAGGTGATGCGCCTGGTAGTACTAGCCGCCAGGCAAGCACTCGACCGTCGGGGTGCTCCCGATCCATTGCGAACGGTCCTTCCGCGGGGATTTGGATCCGCATGAGGCCATCGGCTTCATGTTCTAGATTGTCACTGGCAAGTACAAATCCGCAAAGTCCAGACTGCTTGGTTAAATATTCGGCGAGTTCAGCACCAAAAGGACCGCGGGCACGCGCTTGTTCAAAGTCTTCGACGGCGAGCAATTCAATATAATCAAGGCCAAATCGAATGATGGCATTGCTCGTACCGAGCGATGGGTGTTTGCCGCCGGCGGCGACATCAAACCCAAGTGCGCTAAATTTTTCGATAGCACGCTCGACATCGGGTACGCCGATCACAACATGGTCAAAACGGGTAATCATTGCACTAAGGCTGGTAAGACGTCACATGTGACCCGATCAAATTGATCTGCTTGGTCGTGACCAATTAAACGTAAGGTAATCGTCGTTGCACCGGCGTCGATAAATTTGGCTATCTCATCGATACAGCGATTGGCATCTCCCATGGCGACCCAGCGATCTAGAAACTCGCGCTCATACTCGACGCCATAATAAGCTCGGAGATAATCTGCGCTCGCGGCGACGGTCTGCTCGCGATCGCCACCAACTCGAATGTTGTAATACAAACAAACTTCGAAATCGTCTGGAAGTTCACGCCCCTGTTCGTCAGCGTAGCGCTGAATATCGGCGAGGTTTTCTCTCAGACTCTCAACGGTGTTTGCCGTCGTCATCCAGCCATCACCAAGGCGGGCGACGCGTGCTAGCGCCGAGGCGCGAAGTTTCGGAACTGCGGGGTTGGGGTTCGCCGTGACCCAAATCGGTAGCGGGCTCTGGATCGGACGCGGCTGCACGGTAATATTTTCGAACTGATTGAATTCGCCAGCGTAACTTGCGTTTTCCCGCATGGAAATCAGCCGCATGATTTCGATCGATTCCTCCATGCGCTGGCTACGCGTATCTGGATCTATGCCAAATGCTGCAAATTCCTCAGCAAATTGTCCGCCACCAGCTTCTCGTTGTCCTTGGCAGGCAACATAGATCGAACGGCCGTTGCACATAAAATCAAAACTCGCCCATTGATACGCAAGCAGTAGCGCGTCGCGCAACGGAGCACTCGCCATACAGCCGACGCCAAGTTTTACGCGCGAGGTAACCGCCGCAAGTCCGCCGAGCGCAACCATGACATCGAGTCTTGGTTTAGCGAAAATTGAATCGCCCAGCCACACGGAATCCCACACCGACGCTTCATCGGCGCTGCGCCCGAGTTGCAGCATGCTCGAGACGTCAGACATTCCCAAAACGACGCTGCGATTGGAGAGCGTTAGTCCAAATTTAACATTCCCCATAAGTTATTCCTTTTCTTTCTACAATCGATAGCCATCGAGCAGCGCACGAACGCCGCGTTGAAGTTGATTGTCTAATCTTTGATACCGCTAATCCAGCGCTGCGCCGGGCACGAAGGATCCATGGTGTTTAAGCGTCCGCCCTGTCGGTTACAACGACTTATCGACCACCACTTAATGTAGAAACACTGAACATGCGCCTGATTTGCGCAGGTTTCATGTTGCGGTACTTCACCGGTTTGTGCGCGCGCGTAACGGTCGCATCGTTCTTCACATAATTTAGCGCCACCGTGGTTACCCAATGACTCACGCTGTTTTCTGGCGCGCCATCTTGCTCCGGCCTCCGGTACACATTCATAAACGATTTCACCAGTTGGTCGTCCCGATCAAACGAAACCGCGAGATTCACATTCCACGAATCGTCATCAAAAAATACGATTTTTTTCGGCACCGGGTGCGCATCCCAACGAGAGCGTACCTCGACAACGATCGAACGCCTGACCTCCCAGCGCGCGTCTGGTAGGCGGCTGTTAGGTCCATGCAGCTCTGCGGCTGTGTGACGACTGTTGACGATCGCGAGGACCGTTTTAGTGCCCAGATAAGTCCAGTCAAAGTCGAGTACCCTTCCCGAAAATCCTTCGACGTCATCGAGCGAAAAATTCGATCCCATAAAGCTGTCGGCACGTTCCTTGGCGGACAGCCGGCGTACTCGCCGCTCACTAGGCAGATACGAATTGACTTGGTCGTCTTCGTGGGGAGCTAGGGCCCGCTCGATCACAAAAGTCGTGCCCTTAATATCGAACGGCTCTAGGAACTGAATATGTTCTTTCCAAAACAAGCGATTGGCGTCGTCGAGATCGATCCGATAGTCTTGTGCGCTGAGCGATGCCAAATGGTTCAAATAAACCCGGTTGTAGCTTGCAGCTATAAACCGATCGATCGAACCACCGCCGCGAAAACCTTCGCGTAACTTACCGCTACCGCTAGCCCCACCGACAACGAAGTTGAACGCAATATCGCCAACCTCGTAACCGCGGTACTGCCAGCGATGGATGTGGTTCCACGCCGCCATTAATCCGGCTGCAGCAGGATCCGCCGCGTCGATTTGCGCCGCGCCAAATGGCCTACCGGCGGTGTAGTTTTGCATTGACCCGTCGTCCGCCAATGATGCCTGTCCGTCAAACCGCGCTGTCGCTTCGTTAAAAACCGGGTGATTCGCATATTGATTGGTTTTAACGATCTCCATACGCAGCTCAGGGAAATCGAATTCGTTAATCACCCCAGGCGGCACGTGGGCTGTTAGGACGGCCAAATCATCAGGACTCACCGCGCCATAATCTTCGTCTAGGGTCGTCGCGCTGCGGTGCTGCTCGATCCAGTTATGCACATCAGCACGGGTTGGTAATTCTGCGCGACTCGACAACGCAAACGAAGCAACAATAACGCCAAGCAAAGGTGCTACCCAGTGTCGATGCGCCATTAACGAAACCCGATTACATTGGAGCAACATCATTTCCCCCAGCGGCCCTAGGTTGTTTGGATTGGACCTCATTCTCATGGTCGACTCGCCTTCTACCTAAACCGAATGCTGCCACCGCCCAATATTGGCGCCGATATCGCGGAGGATGCAGACCAACGCCAACCTATATCGGAAGACCAGACACACGAACTTACGTCACTTATGTGTCTAGGGACAGCAATTTTTCAATTCCGGATCTCGCTGATGGATCCTGCCCTGGTCCGAGAATTTCAGAGATAAGTCGGTCGGTACGAGACTATTATCGGAGCCGGCCGCACAACTTGCGCCCTGGTACAGTTCACCCAGCTAAGAACTTCGCTGCTAAGATGCGCATTAGTGGTTGGTACAGATTCAACGAGGATTGCACATGAGCGTTACAGTGTTATTAGAGGTTACTGCGAAACCCGAACACATCGATACATTGATCGATATGTTTGGAGAAAATTTCAAGCAGACTCGTCAATATGATGGATGTATAGATGTCTACATGACTCGCAGCCATGAAGACGCGAATACTTTATTACTCGTAGAGCAGTGGGAGACGCGTCCGCACTATGAACGCTATCTGGCATGGCGAGCTGAGACTGGGGTGGTCGATAAGCTAGCGGGTATGGCCGCAAACACACCGATCATTACCTATTTTGATCGGCTCGACGCCTGACGCGTCGGCGATTAGTCCGTCGACATGATCGGCGAAATCACTAGAAAATCTGGCACGACCCATCGTATTCCACCAAGCTTTTGCGCCGGCGCCGCGCAACTCGTACAAAATGCGTTCGTCGATGGCCTTAACAGTCTCCCGCTTTATCGCTTTTGCTTTGTTGTGCTCGCGAACGCCTTCGCATGCGACCAATATCTCAAACATCAAATGATGATACCGGTGACGATTCTCCCCGTCGAAGGATTCGAAATCGGTTTGACCATCAAGGTAGATCCGCAGGACCTCGGGATTATCGTGAAACGGGGCGCCCCATACGACAACCCGATCGATTATTGTTTCCAGCGCTTGGCGTTTCATTCATGACGTATTTTCACGGATTTGAATCGCGACATAAATCAATGTGGCAACCGTAGCCATCGTCCCAACGACGACTCCGATCGCGCTAATCGCGTCCCAGTTCATCGCGTTAGCGCATCCACGTAATAATGATTAGAGATCCTAATTGCTAGCTCCCCAATTCTTTTCGTAATTCCACCGGTGCGCCATGTGGAGTTGCGCGATAAGCGGCCTCCCATTCACTTTTGCGATCCCACATGTCTGTGCGCTTAACGAGGCATTTTTCGTGCAGCAATGTCTCGATGGCGTCGATAACATGCAAATAATATGTCTCGCCCGTGTCGGGATCACCGCGTCCCTGTGCGCGACGGATTGCAGCGCCGAGTGCCTCTGACCATTCGCTCGCGCTGACTAATCCCTCATCCTGCAAACTCATTGCAGCGGCGAGCGCTTGCGCTTGCCAGGGTTCTTCGAACGGTTTGTCTGAGTCAGACGCGTTCAAGGTGGCATTCCCAAATATCAAGACTCACGATGTCCTTCGGATGTGCGTCCGCACCCCATAATTCAGTTGCAGGGAACGCAACCGTATACAAGTGCGTTGGTGCTTCGCCCTGCCCATGTGCATTGCTGTCGGGCAGGACATGTGCGCCGTGGTGCAACCGAACTGTACCGCACTTGGCGCGTGCGTAACGCGGCAAGCGAGTGTGCCCGTCGGGGTGTACATTGACGGTGCGCAATTGGTCGCCGATCCGATACTTCGGCGTTGCGGTTATCTCGCGGCGAAATTCGGGAACCGCGTACGGATCAACGGTTTCCGGCCCGGCCGCATCCGACCGTGGGGCGTTGCCCGTAGCCGCATGACCGGCCTTCAATTCATCTATCGTGATCGCACCACTGGCGATCTGCGATGAGATCAGGTGATACATCCACCGTTCAAAGTACGTGAAACCGAGATACAGGTGTGGCGGTATGCGTTCTAGGTTTGCGCGTATCCCGTCGAGCGTCGCGTTTTCGGGTGGCGTTGTGGCGAACATCAATCCCCACATACGACGCTCCCAGTCTGCGTGGAACGCTGGTTCGTCGATCTCATGCGGTATTGAGCCAAAGCCGTGCATGCCGCCCATATCGTGTACGCCGTCCATCGATCAACCTCCTAATAATTGCACGCCAATCATCGAATCTCGCGTAACGAGTTTCGCGAGTTCTTCTTGATTTAACTGTTCCGTGCCGGGTGGTTGTTCGGGAATCACGAGATAGCGGACTTCCGCCGTTGAATCCCAAACGTTTACTTCGACCGCGTCGCCCAATTCCACGCCGAACTCTTGCAACACAACCCGCGGTTCGCGCACGACCCGGGAACGATAGGCATGCGATTTATACCAACCGGGCGGGATCCCGAGTAAGGTCCATGGATAGCAAGAACACAAAGTGCAAACGACGATGTGATGCGTGGCCGCGGAATTCGCAACCGCGACAACATCGCTTGTTTGTGAACCAAGCAATCCCATCTCACCAATCGCCTCGGTTGCGTTTTCCATCAATTGTTCGCGAAATGCAAGATCAACCCACGCCCGCGCAACAATCTGCGCGCCGTTATGTGGTCCCACTTCGTGTTCGAATTTTTCAATATAGGCGTCGATCGTCTCCGATCGAACCAAGCCTTTCTCGATGAGTAGACTTTCGATCGCGCGCATACGCAATGCCGGATCGGATGGCAGGTGTGAATGGGCTGCTTGCGGATCATCTTGATGTTTAAGGTTGCTGCTCATTGGCGCGCTCCCGCTTTGTATTCGAGGCAAGGTATCACATCTCGGTGCGTCGCCGGGTTCGGGAACACGGTGGTCGAATATTGTGTTCGGCCTATTAAAATATTTGGGCGCTTACGGCCTCCACCGATTTGAGTGGCTATTGGATTTGAAACCATCCGACTTCGGCCCGCTTCCAATCCAGCGATTGCATGTCCGTTTACGAAAAATTCATGTCCCAAATTCGCATTCCGGCTCCGGACGGCTTGCCCTAAATTGTCGCCAGGCAGGTAAGAACCACTTCAACCGGTGTTAAATGTCGTGAACTCGATGTTGCGCGGGGGGCGTTCGGAAATTAATTGCAGTGCAAATTTTCAATCGAACTTGGCATCGCCGATTTGGCGCGACCTACCGAGCACGTACTGATTTACACTTAAAAGTGATCCAATAGCGATAGGTATTCGCGTCTAATTTTGATCCACCCCTAGACACTGATCATGCCCGACATCGAGCAGGAGGCACCAGGCGCTGTGTATCTCTTGTGTACCCCGGAGTCGAACTACATCAGTGGACAGACCTTAATTTGCAGCGGTGGTATTTCCCTCTGAGCAAACGGGACCAGGTTGATTGGCGAATTACCGGAGGAGATCCCGAGTGCGAAGCGAAGATTCAAGCGAACTGGAATTATTTCGGCAAAACGTTCGGCGTTTTATCGAAGCGGAGATTGTTCCACATTACGAGCAGTGGGAACGTGACGAAATCTTTCCGCGTGAGGTGTGGAGTCAGTTAGGAGAGCAGGGTCTGCTCGCCGTAGATATCCCCGAGACGTACGGTGGGACTGAAAGCAACTTTCCGTTTTCGATGATAGTAGCGGAGGAGTTCGCGCGCGCGAACTGTGCGTCACTCGGTGGTTTGGTTGGAGTGCATTCCGATATCGTCGCTCACTACCTGCTTAACAACGGGACCGAGGAGCAAAAGCAACGATATCTGCCGCGAATTATTTCCGGAGATTGTGTTGGTGCGATCGCGATGACCGAACCCGATACGGGGAGTGATCTTCAAGGGATCCGGACTTCGGCGCGCAGCGACGGTGACGAGTTCGTTATCAACGGCTCTAAGACGTTCATCAGCAACGGCCAATATTGTGATCTGGTGATCGTCGTTACGCGGACAAATCAGACCACGTCTGCACCGAAGGGAACAACGCTATTCCTCGTTGATAGTAATAGGCCGGGGTTTAGGCGTGGCCGTAACCTCGAAAAGATCGGCTTACATCCCGCAGACACTTCCGAATTGTTTTTTGATGACGTGCGGATTCCGGCGACGTCCATCCTGGGTGATTTAGATGGTGGCTTCAGTATCTTAATGGGTGAGCTCAGGCGCGAGCGATTGGTGATAGCCGTTAGTGCGGTCGCCGCCGCCGAGGGCGTTTTGGCGCAGACCGTGGAATACGTAAAGGAACGCAAAGCGCTCGGTAGCCCGATCGCCGATTTTCAGAATACAAAATTTAAACTCGCTGAAGTCGCGACCGATATCCGAGTTCACCGCGCGTTTATCGAAGAATGCAAATCGTCGTTCGTGGCTGGCGAGCCGGACGTTGCCAGTGCGAGTATGGCCAAGGTCTCGGCAACGGAAATGCAGGGCCGAGTCGTCGATACGTGTTTGCAATTACACGGTGGCTACGGATATATGCGCGAGTATGGCGTGTCGAGGGCATACGTCGATGCGCGCGTGCAGCGGATTTACGGGGGCACTAGCGAAATCATGAAGGAATTGATCAGTCGTTCCGTTTTGCAGTAAAAATATGGAATCAAAGTAGCTTAACTCGCACAGAGCTCTACCGGTTGGTTCGCATTACTAATTGATCTGCGATTGGCAATTGATTCAAACCTCGGCAGCACGGTTTCCATCGACAGAACCTGCATGGACAGAGAACCCCATGATCTGTCGGCGAAACTGACCCATAGATTTCATTATCCAATGCGATTGTAGGGTTATCGGTTCACGTCGAAAGCGATCGACGTTCGATAAGCCGTTTTTGCGCTTACCCAGAAACGCGAGCCACGATGGATCTTTGGATCCAGATCCAGGGCCGTAGTGTCGCGCTAACTGGACACCCAATGGTTTTATTGGTCAACTATTTAAGACGATTGGTGCGCATGCGCCGCCGCCACAGGGTGTAAATTCACCCGCAACATGGGGTACAGAGGGGTTCATCGCAACGCATTTTAATACTCAGGCGCGTTCGATTCAGATAACACCACGTCATTTTGCTTTTCGCTATCAGTCACCCGCTCACTGGATCGACGTATTTGCAACCTACTATGGTCCGACGTTAAGGGTCTTAGAAGCGTTGGGTGACGATGGGGAGCAAGTGCTAAAAAAGCGATATCATCTCAATTGATCGGTGAATTCAATCGAGCCACCGACGGTACGATGGTCGTGCCCTCGGAGTATGCCGAGATCGTGATTGTCCGAACCTGATTTAATTAACGCCACTATCTAGGGAGCTAGTCATGAACAATTCGTCATCGCACACCTACTTAAAAATTGCGCTCGTCGCATTTGGGGCTGTTTTTTGCATGGTCTATCCGCTCAGTATTGTCTGGCCTTCGGGTTGGCAGTGGCACGGCGGCGAGGGCGCGTATTATTTTCAGATGATTTCGGGACTGTATCTGGTCTTAGGTGTCTTTCTTATTTTGGCAGCGCGCAATCCGTCTGCGTACCGCAGTCTTATTTCGTTTACCGTGTGGTCAAGCATCGTGCATGCGTTGATCATGGCCGTGCAAGCGATGGGCGATAAAACTGAGCACGGACATCTTCTCGGTGACGTACCCGCGCTATTGATCGCAGCAGCAGTACTGTGGTTTTTGGCACGCGATTTGAGCCCGGAAAGCGCCTGACAGAGCGCCGCAGCCGCCCGATAGTCTCCAGCGACCGGGTCGGTTGCTGGAGTTTCAACTCGCTGCACCGGACTACTCGATAGCAATGAACCAATACAAGGGTAACCGCGCGTGCCAGCACAAAAAGCGCTTAAGGATAGAAACTCAGCGCCCGGAAAAAGGGTTGACGTTGATTCCGCAACTCGGACGCGACACCAAGGTATCGACCACTAAATCGACGAATGGGCTCGGCTGCGAAATTAGGGAAGGGCAGTGGATCTTGCACGCTGCCATGCCGTAGCCGGCTGGTGGCCCGGGCGACGCACCGACGCCAGGTGTATTCGGGCGCCCGGTAGTTGCCTGGCCTTTACTTACATGATGTGGGCAACAAAGCTGGGTGTGTCGGTAGAATAATTCGACGTCGAAGTGCATACGGATATTGACGACGGCGGTTTGGTCGCCACCTCTGAGGTTCTTCCAGGTTACCTTCGCGTTCGGTCCATCGACTTGATCTTGTGTTTAAAATGGACTGTCGAGATTAACGAGCGCCCGAGTCCGCAATGCTCAAGGGATGTTGGCTCGGTAATATCTCGACGGCACTCATCATGGCGCGCAGCCGCTGCTATGCGTGTTCCCCAATCGTGTTAATACGTTGAATTGGATCGTTACCTCGTGTGGATTCTTCAGTACCGGACACCGTTAATTGTTACTATTCTAAAATGCAGCGCACCACCGCCTCTTGTGCAACAGGGTATATCGCGAACCTCAGCGGTTCGTTGGCCACGTTACTGCTCGTCGCAATAGTCGTACCGACAGCGGCCGGTGCCGATGTCAACAAACCCCACGGTGCCGCGTCTCGGGCCTTGTTCGGGGACAAACTGGAACGAGAACACAATATTGGTGTACTCGGTTACGCGCACGTGTCTCTCGCCAAATCGAACCACAACATCGCCAAAACCCAACTACCGCAAGGCCGCGGCCGCGGCCTGCAGCCGCAGGGGGGACTCGTACAGGACGAGGGTGTGAGTCTTCAGCACATCGGACTCATCGTCTGTAAAGGCTCAGCCTGTCCGCCCGGACATATGTTCGAAGCGAATCGTAACGTGTTGAGCCGAGTCACCCCGTTACCGGGACCCAAGGGCGAAGATGTGATTGTCGACTGGGCGCTCACGGCGCACTACGGCGAAGACGGCGTTTTCTGGTCGACAAAGGGTTTCGACGATTGGGCTTGGAACGCACGCGATAAGAATCGCCTAGCGTTGACCGAATTTTTCCTTGACGTGTATCTGCCCATCGGTGCCGGCGCGTCGCTGCTGATTGGCAGCTGGCACACTTCCCTAGCGCTCGAAATCGGAAAAGCGCTGGTGCCGCCGAACATGTTCTCAACTAGGAGTTACGCATTCACCTATAGCCCCGCAAAACACGCCGGGATCCTTACACAATTTAAACTCCCCATGGATGCATCTTACGGTCACGCGAGTCTCGGTTTTGGAATCACGAGCGATTGGAACAGCATCGATTTCGGATCCGGCGCTGGTGGTCCATCGTTTATGTTTACCGGTCGCTGGCGCAGTCCGGACATGCAGACTTGGCTCGACCTGGAATTAATTTATGGGAACGGGGAAGATGACTTTGGCGACTCTAAAATCGAAAATGGGATCGCCTATCCGAAAGGCGGCGGCAGCCAGTTTTTGGCCTTGAGTTCGACCGACGCCTACCTCGATCGATTCGTGGGTTATTTCACTGCAACCCATACCGTTGACGTGCGTCTCATCGTGTTGCTGGAATCGGTTTACGGCTTCCAGGAAGGCGGCGATTTGAGCCCCTTGCCGTTTGCCATTACGCGGAATGCTGAGTTCTATGGCGCGAATGTAGGATTTCGCTATCGTTTGCTTGAACAAGTTCACGTTGGTGCCCGCCTGGAGTGGCTTCGGGATGAGCACGCTGCGAACGTACTGTGGAGTGGTGTCGGCGCTACGGGTGGTGAAGTGTTCGCGTTGACGGCAAGCCTCGCCTGGGAGCTAAGCCCGCACTTACTCGTTCGCCCGGAGCTAAAATACGACACCTATCATGGTGGCGGACATCTCTTTGCGGCCGGTGATAACGGATTGGCACGGAAAGATTCTCAGTTGCTCGGGGTTCTTAACTTCGAATTACGTTTCTGAGCAAACCGGCGTTGAGGGGTAGCCAAACAAGCCGCTCTAATGAGGTGTCGGCGTGAGGTCTGCGGGACACTGATCATTTATTAACTTATCGATTCACCTGGTCCGTTGGAACGCATCACCCACCGACGAATCGCCAAATAGCTTTAGATACTTGGCAATGTGCGACCACTGGTCCATTCATGAAATAAGTAAGCCGTCCCCGCGGGCGTCACGTTGGATTGACCGCTAGAGCTTACAGATGATCTCATTGCCGAACTCCCTGATCATCTCGCGCCCATCCGTACCGCAAACATTCAACGCGATATTCGTGATCCCGGCGTCCTCCAACTCGCGGATCCGATCGATGATTTCCCCGGCCGATCCTGTCAACGTCGACATCTTTACCAATTCCGGTGTGATAAATCGCTCCTCGCCTTCACGCAGAAACGCCAGGTGTCCGTAGTGCATTTCCTGAAAACGCTTCTCAAGTGGCGTTTTCATTTTCATGATGTGTTCATCAAAATAGCGCTTTGCGAGCGGTGCCAGTGCTGGCGGCGCAAATGGTCCGATCTTCATCTCCTTTGCGTCCCAGTTCGTGTGCAGCAACAATATCGCGGACGGTCCAATTTGACGCAACACGCGCGGCGAAGTCATCGATTCTCCAGGACGCAAAACACATCCTGAAGTTAGATTAGTGGTGTAGACCGTATCCATCGGTCGCCCGGCGGCTTTGGCGCTGTCCTTGATCTGATTAATGCTATTAATGATGTGTGCTGGGTCCAGGCCAATGGTCACCCAGCCGTCCGCGAGTTCGCCGACCATTTTGAGCGCCTTCGGTCCGTTAGACGCCATGTGAATCGGAATCGGATCGGCAACGTTAATGTAACCGGCATCTGGGTGTAGAAATTTTATCGAGCGTTCAATACTACCTTCGGTGTAATTCGCTTCCTCACCGGCGAGGAGGTCGCGGATCACAGTTATATGGTCGCGCATGGTCTTTAGTTTTATGGGCGGCATGCCCATTACATTGCGGCCGGTGAATCCGGTACCGACCCCCAAGATTACGCGGCCGGGCGCAAGCTCGTTGATCGTCGCAATTGAATGTGCCGTAACCGGCGCGATGCGATTACCGAGAATCGAAACGAGCGTTCCGATCTTAAGGTGCCTGGTGTGTTCGGCAGCAAGCGCCATGCTCGCATAGACATCGCTGTAGCACATCTGAGAATCGTAAAACCATGCGTGCGTAAAACCGTAATCTTCGGCTAGCTTTGCGTCATGGTAGGCACGTATGTATGAAGGAAAAGTGATCCCGAAGTCCATGTGTCTTCCTCTCGGTTGGACAGGCGTTAATAATAAGCAGATAGGTAAATAGAAGGACAGCTTACTGCTAAATACGGTGCCAATAAAAGAATGAAAATGTCTGATTTATTTTCACAGACTTTCACCGTACCAGACGTCATCAACTTGAAGCTCCCCGAATTTAACGGATTTCATTGCACCGCGACTATCCGTCGCTGGTTAATCTTTTCCGCCAAATTGGAGGAGCGTCACACACTAAAAATCAATGGAACAAATGCGCCAGAAACATCGTCGTTTGCATTGAATACAACCAACCCTACGGATGAGCGATGCAAAGTTGGTTCAGCAATTGGCAGCGTGAGGTACGCGCTCCAAACGGTTGAGCACCACTCGGACTAGCGTCAAGTGTCAACCCCATCGCGTGTCCAAATTTCATCTGTGCGACGTGCTCAGGCATCGGCAACCCAAGGGCCTTTAGGAATACATTGGTTAAACGTTCTTCGCGGAGAATACCCCTTTCACGCAAAGTGCCAATACGATTACAACGATAAAGACGCTCGGTAATCCAGGCAGGAACGCGATAAGGCCGATTAGATCGGGCTCACCTAGGTCGCTCGCTCCCATTGACAGCCCGCGGTTTGAAGAAGCATTCCCAAGCCAATAAAAAACCGTAAATGTCCACGCGCAGTAGATTAATCCGTAGGCGGTGAACTTCTGACCAAATGCGCTAAGATTTAATTTTGGCAACGCGAGTCCAACGATAAAGACCAACACACCGTTGAGAAGTCCGCCGGAATGTGCGCGGACCCACCCGTCGGATGTTCCGTACATCGGCACGCCGATAATTTTGTTAGGCCAGATTTCCATCCCGCCCAATAGATTGAACATCAACATGAAGCCGGCAAACATCGCTACCAACATCACCATCAATCCGTGAGCCAACATCGTTTGTTGTAATCGTTCCATTGCAGTCCACCTCTAATGAAATTTAAATAAATAACCCGTGTTATGCGACTTTCTCGAACGGTACTGGCATTTCTGGATTCATAGTATCGATTAACGGCAACGGGTCGTCGCTCTCAAGCCTCGCATGACCAGATATCCAATCTGAGTACCAAACAGGATCGCTTTCTTGCCGAGGATCGTAGCCCGGTACCAGTGCTCGGATGATGAATGGGCCCACGTTAAATAGCGCCGAACCGACTTCTTTCGCTATGTTCAGCAACGTCCTTGCGCGCCATAGTGAGCGGTCTTTTTTCAATGCCGTCACCATTCCGGTCAAGCCCCAGCCCCATAGGTGTAAAGTACCGTGAAATACACCGAACACACGAGGCCAGTACTTACCGGAGTAGGCCATATACGCATCAAATGCGACGGTCTTATGTTCCGTCTCTTCAACCATGTGCATTAACCAAAATGAGGTTACATGCGGCGATGCTCCTTGGAACAACGCGCTTCGTCTTGTAATCAGCCAATGCGTAAATCCGTTGGTCATGCATTCAAACCCCGCGTTGTAGGCGAGCTGAGTTGTTAAGCTTCTGGCGCTAAGTTTTTTATATGAATTTGACAGCCGTTCCTCGACGTCCGCAAGCTCAGGGTAGCCGTTCGCTTTTAATATTTCGTTCAAGCGCCGGTGGCATTGGTAGTGCCGCGCCTCCTGTCCAGCGAAACCGCGCATGTCTTCCAGCAACTCTTTGTGGTCGATAAGTTGCATCGCGGCTTGAGACGATTTAATCAAATAGGGCTCAAGGTAGGGCATCGTGACCGATAGACCATTAAATAAATGTGATCTCACCGGGTTGTTTGGTATCCAGTGAGGATCTAAGTCGTCTGGAAAATCGAAGGCGAACTTTCGAATCACAAGTTCTTTTGCATCTTTGGGAGTGTATTTGAATGCCTTCGCCATCGTAAATTACCTCACTGAAATAGATAGTGCGTCGCGCCTGCGACAAGGCTGAAATCGTTCTTCGATTTTTCTAACATCGGCCGTAAGGCGCGTTCAGAAAAACGGATCCGCGGACCTTGCTCATCGCGCACTGGCACTACTACTCAGTCCGTATACAAAGTGTGATTGAAACTGAATTTGTGAGTGATACGAGGTCAGTTCGACCAGCGTTGTCGACGAAACTTCAGAGAAGGTATATGGGCACAATACCGTTGCGCGCGGATAGCGCCGAATCATTTCGTCCACGTTGCGTTCGTATTCGGCCACTTCGGATTTTGCCGGTTCAATGTAATTACGATGCGCGGTGGATAACCAGTCACTCCAACCAACGAATAGAGTGCAATCAAACCCTCTCGATCGGGCATCTAAAATCGTAGATTCCACAAACGCCGCGGCTCGACTCCCGGAAAACGTTCCTGACATCAAATAGGACTCTTCTACCGAAAGCAGCCGTAATCCTCTGGACTTAACCGTTGCCTCTAGATCTAATTCGTTCTTTGAGATCGCATTAGCCACCCGTATCTGTCTGGCCGCATCGCCGATAAAGGTTACGTGCGCTTCGTTCGCGAGGTGGGTAACAATTTCATGAACGATGGCGTCCCATCCTTGTTGCGACTCATCACACAACACACAGCGGTGCGCGCCTTTCGGTTGGTCTATGAGCTCGCCCGTCTCATTATCGAGGGGCCGGGATTTTGAGATTAGTTTTCGTAGATCCGATTCAAAGAAGCGTCTCTCCTGCCTGCTACCTACTCTGGAGCAAGGTAATTTCCCGTCGTTCGTCCAGCGCCGGATGGTGACTTTACTGACGTTTAAGAAATCAGCAGCTTCCGAAACAGTGAGAAGCGCTGAGCGTTCTTGCTTTAATGACACGATTTTGGACCTCACATCCGCGTAGCCGACTTGATCAATGACATACTCATAAGGAAGATGCCATAGTTATACTAAGTTAGTCAATCTTGGCGAACGAACAAGGATCTTTTTCAGTAACAGGGATTCGGAGACCAATGGTGTGAGATTCGATTGATCCGTCCCGCACTAGCGTGCGCGGCGGAATTTCGGGACAGCGATCACTTGTTAACTTATCATCTATCCACGCTTTCGATTCGCGCAATTACGACCCTGGCGCCATTTCCCTCAAACTTGCACTAGCCGTCGCATCGCAGTCGTTTGCATCGAGTGGCATCAGTATGATCCGGCTCGCGCCGGCCTGCTCGTGAGCGCGTATGCGCGCTTCTAAGATGTCAGGCTTACCGTGCGCGACGATATGATCGAGCAGTCGATCGCTGCCATTGTTTGCATAGTCGTTGTCGACAAAACCATGTTTGCGCCATTCTCGGCGATAGTAATCCAACGTGGTGTAATAACCGAGGGCCGCACGACATGTCGCGCGCGCCTGCGCGGCATTCGCTTCGCCGAGAACCGGTACTACGACATTGAGTTCGATGTCGGGTCCGATACGTTGCCGCGAGTTCGACGTGTGTTCGGGCGACATGAGGTAAGTCATCACGCCATCGCTACGCGCCGCAGCGATCCGTTGCAGCACCGGCCCGTGTGCCGCGATGATCAACGGACCTAGCGTGTCTACATCCGCCATGTCCGGCTCAACCTTGCCCATCGCATCTAAATAGGCGTTTAGTTTTTGTGCGGGCGGTTGCCATTCATGCCCACGGGCGGTGTTTAGTCCGACATTGGAGACGCCCAAGCCTAAAATGAAGCGACCATTGGCGGCTTCCGCAATCGTCTGGCGCGCCTGCACTGTTGCATGCGCATCCCGTACATAGATATTCGCGATCCCGGTCGCGATCCGAATACGTTCGGTTTTCGCCACCAAGTGCGAGGCGTTCGCCATAATTTCGCGACCAAACAATTCCGGGAGCCAAAAGCTGTCGTAGCCCATGTGTTCAAGCTGCTTAACAAAGTTGACTTGGCGGTTTGCATCGGTGTGATCTGTCATTGCGATCACACCGCGCGGTTTCGAGTATTCCTTGGGCATAGAAACTATCCCTCCGCGCTGGATCGCGTTGGCCCAGCGCTTAGTTTACGGTTACTTTTTATTCGGGCGGAAACTCATTAACTAGACGCCCGCTTATCCGCATCGACAATCCTTCCTTGAACCATGACGTCGTCGACCAGAAACGGTTGGGCAAAAGGAGGCGCCGTGTCTCTTCCCATTTGGCGATAGGCAACAAAAATTTCCTCGCTGCGCCATGCGCTGTTAACAACGAGTTGATTTTCTCTATCGATGGCTTCAAACGCTGAGACAACGATATTTCCAGGATACGCCACAGATGCGGGAAGTCCATCTTCCGCTCCCCAAAACTCGTTGACACCGTCTCTAAATTCGACGTCGTGAAATTGCCAGATGTGAAAATTGCAGACGCTACCCGCCGGTGCATCGTAAAACGGTGCCTGGGTGCTATTTTTCGTCGGACTGGAATCCAGCTCACGTAAACGCAAAATATGCTGGGGTTCCATCATCGGTAGGAACCAATCGGGAGAAATGTCTATTCTGTACTGCGAATTTACGTCCCAAGCGTCCTCGCTTTCCCAGCGACTGAACATATACACCGTGCCCTCGTTAGCAAGGGAATCGTAGCGACTCACAAACAGGTTCCCAGACGCGTCACGCGCCACCGGCAATCCGTCGGGTGCATTCGCATACTCGTGAAACCGATTCCGCTACGTGGCGTCCTCGAAATTGAGCGTATGAACAACGGCGATTTCGCCGCCAGGTTTTGTAATTAACATGTACCTCTCCCTTTAACTATTAGATGTAGGTTCAGGGTTACCTACAACCATTTTATTTTGCATTAAGCGCCGACTGAAATTGTGTGAGGTTATGCCATTTAACATTGCTGTCCGATCTTCTTGGAGAAGCTCAACGTGCGCAAACGGATGCCCCTATGAATAGCGTTTGCCCGGCTTCGTATAGGTTAATGGTTCCGTCGCAATCTCGTGCTAATGGCAGCGACCGTCCCCTTTCATGAGTTGCCGTTGGCATTAGAGTCCGAGTTTAATTAACTAGCATTTGTCATCTGTGCCGCGTCAGCCGCTGGTGTTAATCCACCGAGGGCTTTCTTAGGTAGTTCAACGTCGTAATCCAATCGCCAAGTCCTACTAAGCCGGCGGGCATGAGCGAGATTTAGAAACCAATTCTCGTTCAAGAGAAGTGGACCTCAAAAATAGGACACGCCGATAAGTGTCGTCGCCTTGGGTTAACCTGCCAGCCTGGCAGCATCGTAGTACAGACTATCAGGTGTACGTCGGTTCAGTGACGGGCGCCGCCGTTCCTTGTTGTAGAAATCGAAATTGTGACGAAATCCGGGACACTGATCACTTATCAGTGCACTGGGTCGATTGAAACGCAGTAGCAAGCGAAAGTGCATCGCCCGGTTTCCTTCAAGGGTAGGAATAATTACCGAAGCGGCCCGCGGCGTGATGCCAAACAACGGCGTCTCGCCGCGATGAGCGGGAGCGCTGAAACGAGGAAATAGATCCCGCCCGGTAACGGAACCGCAGTCACTTCAAGCAATAGGCTGTTGCCGTCTCGGCGCACAGTTGCCGCGAACGCGGCGAGACCTTGGCGCACGGTGATGTCGTCATCGAAGGCGCCGATAATCGTTGCGGCATTTAAAATCTCGATCGTCGCGCCAACTGCGGGCCTAAAATCATTGAGGAATGACAATTCCAAGGTACCAGCCAAGTTTGCCGTATCTCGCACGCGTAGGAAATCGGAACCCGTTGCGTCCCATTCGATCGACAAGGTACCGCCGGCCGTTTGGGTGAAGTCACCCAGGATCTCGGCGCTACCGATTGATTGGCCGGGCGCGAAGCTCCCGGATTCGACGACAAGCGATCCATCGAGCGTTTCCGTTAATAGCGACCCGCCGTCTATCGTGAATGCGCCGCCGTTCGTTAGGGAAATACTTTCGCTCTTGAACACACCGCCGAGCAAGTGTACGACCGAGGCGATTTCTGCCGTGTTTGTCTCGATTACACCTTCTACGGTCACTTCATCGGTCAACGCGTAGAATAAATCGGCCGCTAGATAGCTATCCTGGTCGACCAATAACGGCCCGTCATTGCGGAACAATCCATCGCGCAACAGAAATTGTGCTCCTCGCAAGGTCATTTCGCCGGCGTTGCGAAAGTACGTGTTGGGTGATTCGTAGATCTTGCCGTCGGATATCGTGAGCGAGCCGTGTTGATACAACAGATTTTGCTCTAACGCATCGAACTTCGCTTGCGCACCGGAGATAACAACGGTCGCGTTGTTACGCACGATCCCAGGTGTACCGTTCGTCGCGGCAACTTGGAAGTCGATGATCCCGGGTGTGACAATCTCGCTTCCATCCGCCGCTATCGCTACGGAATCCCGTACTATCCACCTACGCCCGCCCTGCAGCAGCACACCGTCGGAGCGGGTGCGCGTGATCAACGAGTTATCAAGCACGCTGGTCGGTGCGAAATGCAGGAGACCGCCGTTGACCTCGACGTCGCGCGCCGCAATGCTGCCGTCGGTTTGTTCGATCATCGCACCGGTCACCGTAAATTCGGCACTTTGACCAAACGTCACCTCACCACCGTTGACCAACAACGCACCGGCGACGTGCAAACCAGCGCCGCTGTCTATGGTCGTGACGCCCCCGCGGTTTTCGAAGGATTCGGCGGTGTTAAATTGGTGTTGGTTTTGTAGCGTTAAAGCGCCGGTGTTTACTTTTACCGTGTTGAAGTATTCGAAACTCGCGGCACCGCTAAACGTGACGTTGGCGTCGTTGAATACTAAACGTGTATCGAGTTGGCTGATGTCGCTGGTGCGAACTTCGCCGGTGTCGGGATCTTCTTCGCTGTCGAAAACCAAATCGCCGAAATTTTCCGCGTTGCCCACCACCTCCGACACACCAACAATTATTTGCGCGACATTCGCTTGAGGTAAAAGAGGATTGACGGGTGTTGTATTCGCGAAGCGCTGGTTTGCGCCTCGGATATCCCAAATGCCACCGCTAAACGTTGCACCGCCCTCGGCGAAATCGACGATATCGACGTCGAATAGCAAGTTTGCACCGGCATGCACCCGCACGGTGCCCTCGTTGTTTAAGTTGATAGGGACGATAACCGTTTCTGACGGTGACATGCCGCCCGGCGACGGCACGAACGTCACGTTACCCGAGACCACATCGAGTAGGCCTTGATTGTCCACCTGGATTAAATCATCCGACGACGAGCGGAACAGACCATTGAGTCGAATAGTACCGTTGGGGCCGGTGGCTAAGTGGAGATTTGAACCTTGACCAAGGTGCCCACGTCGAGGCGCCGCGCAAAGTCTATGAGCCCAGAGTCGGCCACGAATTCGAGGTTTCCATCGACACGAATATCACTCGATGCAGCGTCCGTGGTGAAATTGATCGTTGCGCCGCCGCTCGTGCGAAATATTCCGGGCGTTGCGTCGCTTAAGCTACCGAGCAAATTTGGGCTCGTGACATTCAGAGTCGATAATTCTCGGATGCTAAACACACCTGAGTTTTCCAGCACTTGGGCGTTCAGATTGAGCGTGCCGACCCGTACGTTCGCGCCGAAGAAGATCGGCTCAACAGAACGCGTGTCGACAACCCCCGTAGTGTCGTTAATGAATCGGTTTGCATCGATCGTGGTCTTGCTGCTGTCCACGTTGATGCGGCCCTGATTCTGAAAGGTGCCGCCGATATCTACTTGGTGTTGTAATCGGTTTGGCAGCACGTCGGCGACGGGCGCATCTAGTGGGCGGTACGAAAGGAACAGACCACCCGACAATCCCGACACGATTGCCCGCGAGAGAAAATTTCCCGGGTAGCTGCCCCGCGGTCCAAAATCTAACGTGTGTCCCGTACTGTGAATGAGCGTCCCGGCGCTGATCGAACCCGACGCGTTTGTTCGTAACGGCGCCTGCTCGTTGCCGAAGAAAATGGTTCCGTCGCCCGAAATCACCATAAGATCTTGGGCCTGAAAATCGAGCCAGCCGCGATTGTCGATACGCCCATTGTTTTCGATTGAAAATAGCTTAAAACGTCGAATCCCGTCGTTTCGGTAAACGCTGCCGCCCGGTATATACAACCCGCCAATTTCGAGAATTTGTCCCGCATCTTGTATGCCGGTAACGGTTGCCGTTTCGATCGTCGTATTACCAAAAAAACTAGTGCGTGCTTCGACTAATACATCTCTCGTCGCACCGCTATCGACAACGGTTGTCGGCGTTACCTCAGAAAGATTTTCTACAGTCGAATCGCCGCGTCCTATGATCAAGGTTTTATCCGCCAGGCTGTTTACAGCGCTGTGATCGTCGAGACGCGCGTACGCACTTGGGTTGTCGAGCGCAAGGCCGCTAGTGCGAATATAGACATCGGCATTTTCCACGGCATCGACCGTGATCGTGTCGTCCCATAGCCCGTCGACGAGGCCGAGATCGCTTAAGGTAACCGTTTCGTCGTAGATTTCGAAAGCGGCGAGTTCGCCAGCCAGATCAAATTTTTTGTAAAGGAGCGGCCCCAAATTGATCCCGGGTCCGAGTGTAATATCGATGCTCGCGGCGAGCACACGTAGTTCCATATAATCACTTAAGGTGAGCGAACCTTTTTGCCCTAGTTCGCGTTTGAGGCCGGTAAAATCGACGGCAATATCGACGTCGTCATCGCTCAATAGCGCGATTTGCGGTAACTCATTCCAACGCCCAGAATACGACGAGATCGCGGTAGTTGAATTACCGTCGCGCATTAGCACGAGCGTCGGATCGCCGCTGACGGTATCGAAGAAATTTAGCGTGACTTCGAGATAGGAGTCGATCCTATTTTCGACTTCGTAACCGAGTTCTAAACCATATTTCACATCAAAGATGTCGTACTTTACGGTACCGAAACCGCCGATGGATGCTTCCAATCCGGTAATCGACACGCCAGACCCTAAAGCAGACGTTGCTGCGAACGTCGTGATGCCGTCGATATCGAGACCGACCCGCCCAATTGCGCCATCTGTGGTGCGAATGATCGCATTGTCCACGACGTTGGTGGTTGTTACGGATGTGGCGGCCGGGTTGTCAAGCACGATTTCGCCAGCGCTTAACAACGGGTTGTTGGGCGGTAGCTTCTTACGGAATAGGGCAGTGTCTTTGTCGCTCTCTGGGATCA
Organism: Phascolosoma agassizii; assembly: GCA_035593235.1. Taxonomy (NCBI): domain Eukaryota; kingdom Metazoa; phylum Annelida; class Sipuncula; order Phascolosomatiformes; family Phascolosomatidae; genus Phascolosoma; species Phascolosoma agassizii. The sequence goes on from JAVJHY011987243.1 coordinate 21,384, forward strand.
AATCGGGTAAGTCGAGAAAATCAAATTCAGGTAGGCGCGGGAGATTCAAGTCCAGATTTAGATTGAATACCGGCAAATTAATGTCCGGTAAGTTAAAAGAGAAGTCGCCGATTTGATAACCCGTAAAAGGGAATAAGCCATATTCGATGCGCCCGCCGCCGTTGGCGCCCATAACAATATCGAAACCGGCATTTAAGGTGGGCAGACCTAAGTCGAACGTACTGGCGTTATGATTGATTAACGTATCGCCGGACATATTAAAAAATCGACCCGCGCGAACTTCATCCGGTAAAGTGAGACGCGGCCCCATCCCAATCGATCCCGAAAGTTCACCGCCACCTACGGTCATTCCGGCTGAAAATATCGCACCGACGTAACCTTCGATGTCGGATGTGAAACGCAGACCAGAGCGTGTGTCGCGGCGTACCTCTGGCACGATCGTGTTACCAAAAACTTTTACTTCGGGTATGACGAGCGCGTTCTGACTCCCGGAGATCGATCCGATCGAGCCCTTGAGATCAAAATTTGCGACGAGGGTATCGCCGGTGTCCCAGTTGAATGTTTTCGTTGGTCGCGCCTCGAGAAGCGCGAAATCCGATTGGCCGAAGTTAACTTCCAGTGCCGATGCAGGGGGGGCAAAAATGTTGGGCGTCAACATCGATCCCAACGCGAGGAAGGCGAATAATTCTCGGCGCATATCACGTACCTCCTTGTGTACTCGTATCTGATCTGCCGGGGGGATCGACATTGTCACTATACGCCGCTCTCGCAATAGGATCGAATGGATCGGCAGCGACAAATTTTCATGTCCCGTGGCGCATAATTGCGAGCCGAACCACACGATCACCGGTGCGATGGCGTCTTAAAATTGTGCGCATCACCGAAGTCATCACGCCTTCGACCGCTGTGACCGACAGTAGGGTCGTCAGAAATCGGGGTATTCGAGATCGACCAATCAGGTTTTGCCGCGCTCAGAGGTCCCGAGGGGGAGATTTCGCGCGACACAACGCTTATCTTCATCTGCCCCATCACTTCAGGGCGAAAAATATTTGTTCTAAGGAAAGGTGCTAAGAATCCGCTGGTCGATGTTCATGCGTTAATCGACCCGCGCTTCCGGGACGCAGCAAGGTTCGTATTCCCGGAATCTCAACGGGAGCGCCGATCGTAGTCGTCTCGGATTTTTGTGGTGTTCACAAACTTGATATCGTCGGGGCCGTAATAAATTCAGAAGAAACGTGGTGTGTCCCCGATATATTCGTATTTTCGCTCGCGCATTTTGGCGTTGGAACGCTACTGTAGCGTAGCGACCGAAATGTTGTGTAATTTCGGCTGCGTTGGGAAGTTAATTTGTCCGTATCTTTTCAGGTGATCGATGCGCGCTCAACACGCGAGCAGTTTGGGTACCGGCAAGAATTAGATTGCCGATTCCTTAGCCGTTTGAGCTAACGAAATTCCCCATTATCTGTGTGGCCCGCTAGGCCGAGCGCCCGCGCAAGACGGCGAACGCTCATCGGCTTTTCCACCCAATCGCAAACTTGATTGTAGCCGGTGTCTAGCGCCGCCGTGGACGAAATGATGACCACCGGGATATTTTGCGTGAGTTCAAGCTCCGTTAATTTTTCGAGAAGCCTGAAACCACTCATTTTGGGCAATTGCAAATCTAAAAGAATGATGTCCGGGCGTTGGTCTAACGCCATTTGTCCGCCTTCGACGCCGTCGCTCGCAAACGCGACGTTATATCCGTAGTTTATGAGCACGCTTTCGATGAAGTCCCAGATCGACTTGTCATCTTCAACAACCAACACGCCGCCGCGTCGTTTGCTAGAGTCAAGCTCGTTTGAAATGCCGCTCGCAACCGACTCTGGTGCCGCATGTGGGACGTTGTCATCGCCGGCGAGAACGACTGCCATATCTTGCGATCTCGGTATCGCAAAATAGAAACGACTACCTTTCTCGCCCGATGCGCGATTTTCGAGGTCGATCATTCCGCCATGCATTTCGACGAATCGTTTCGTTAGCGGTAAGCCGAGTCCAGTCCCCTGGTATTCTCTCGAATAGGAGGAGTCCACTTGTTCGAATTTGTCAAATATTCGATTTCTATCCTCGGGGGCGACGCCGATCCCGTTATCTTTTACGGAAAAATAAATCCCAGGGGTATCTTTGGCGTAGTGCGGAATGAAACTATTCATATCTACTTCCTGAATGTCGATGATAATGTGCCCGTTGCGAGGAGTAAACTTTATCGCATTGCTTAACAGGTTGTTGGTGGTTTGTTGGATTTTGCGTAGATCGCCCGACATCGACAATGTTTCATAGTTATATTCGAAGCTAAGGGTATGCGCCTTACTTTGAATCTGCGGCGCTAGATTCGTGCAGATTGCCTCGGTTATTTCGATTAAATCGAACTCCACGGGCACGAGGGCTTCTCGACCTGCCTCAATCTTCGACAAATCGAGAATGTCGTTAACGAGATTTAGTAAATGTTCGCCGCTTTGTGCAATGTTATGTACAAACCGGTCTTGTTTGTCCGACAGTTCTCCGAAGCTACCCGTTTGTAACATCTCAGAATAGCCCAGAATTGAATTTAAGGGCGTTCTGAGTTCATGCGACATACTCGCAAGAAATTCGCTCTTCGCGACGTTTGCCGCTTCGGCGTATTTCTTTGATTTTTGCAATTGCACGGTATGCTCGGCGACCTCGTCTTTGTATTCGTTCAATCGAACCAACATGTCCTTAAAATTTTTCGATAACAGGCCAATTTCATCATCGGAATGAGTGTCGATTTCAAGATCGACATCGAAATTTTCCGAAGATACCTGCGCTGACGTCGTCGACATAGCAAGAATCGGATGTACAATTTTATTGAGCCATAAGTACGCAATTACCGTCGAAATTGCGGTCACTACGACAAAAACGAGTAAGGAAAAGATCAACACTTCCTTAACGAGATCGCGAGTCGGCTGCAAGGAGATTCCGACGCGAACTGCGCCAAGCGTCGTGCGCGGCAAGGCGCCTGATTCCGCATTAGCTGCGATACTGCCAGTACCTTCGTCGACGAAATATTGTTGAGTATTTTCTTCCGCCGCCACCGGCGCGTAAAAGAAGCGTCTAGATACATTACGCAACAGGTCCAATCTGGTCACGCTGCTGTGTGAAGTGTGGTACTTCAATGAATCGCTAAGTAAATCATCTTTCGGCACCGTCCCGATTTCTCGCTTTACTGAGGAAGCGATAATTTGCCCGTCAGCGTTAAAAATATCGATCGATGCGACACCCGGCTGCTGCATCGCGTTGGCGATAACGCCATCGAGAATCGCCGCATCTTCCGTTAAAATACCGAACCGGCTTATATTGCCTCGTGCATTGGATTCGGAAATACCAAACCGTTGTAGAGCATCGACCATATTCGATACGGATTGGAATAGTGAAAATGCTGTAATGCAACCTGACACAATGGTGATTAACACCGCAACCGAAAGTATTACTTTAACCTTTAAGCTCGAGCGTAAACGCTCCCCGAAGCGGCGAAATAAATTACGCATGATTGTTATCCCGTGCGCAGGATGTTGCTCCGCTTGAGCGACAATGAGTGCCCGCAAGAATTCTCTCGACAGTGCAATTCGTCTCCCGAGATCCCATCGTCATCCGCCGGTGCCGGTGGCTACGTAGACCAATCAATTGATCCATCTCAATTCGATCTCGTCGTTCTCGTTGATCGTGATTCCCATTCTGGTCAACGTTCGACGATTGATAATTAGGTAGTACTCTTCCACAGCGGTGCCGCGCGCGCGTTGTTCGATGCCCGATTCTCGCTCAATAATCTCGCCAATTTCAACGGCCACGGCATCAACAGGCTTTATAGCGCTCGCCATAAAGCCAGCTTTGACGAGATATTCCGAGTATGCAAAGGTCGGAATTTTATCAGCGAATGACTTCGTGACGAGAAATTCCAGAGAATCCTTATTCATTACTAGCGGGTCTTGCAGAAATACAAGTGCGTCGACCGATTCCGACAAGCGACGATATGCTGCCGGAACCTCTTTCGATGAATCAACATATTCGTAGCGCACCTCGATATCTGAATCCTGCGTCCGCGGTGGCTGTTCGCTGTTACTGGTAATTACCCCAACGGAAGTAATCCTCGGCGCGATCTGCCTTAATATGTTTAACTGGCGTTGCAATTTCGGCTTATCGCTTATGAACAATGCGTTCGCGGGAATTGCCATGTCGGTTTGCACACGCTGCCGATTCACCATGGTATTAATGACGCGGTAGGCGCTCAATTCCTTCATTGCCAATTTTGCCGCAGGATAACCAATACTAATGACAAAATTATTATCGACGCCTTTGCTATTCGCTTCGATACTTTCAACAACAGCCATATTTGACCTGGCGCGACTATCCAAATCGTATTCGATGACCTCTAGCGAACGATTGTCGGATCTAACAATCTCGACTAAACGGTTCGAACGCGGAATTGAACTCGATTTTATAATATGGATCCGGGTATCTGCCGATACCGGATAAGCGAAGAGCAATAGCCATAGAATGGTTAGATTGAGGCGCATAGAATCGGGCTAGTAATTTCTACCGAACGGGAAGGAGCGAATAGTAATATCGGTACGATGGATTAAGGGAAAGTCCCGCTAAGCCCAACAATATAGGATAGATCCGATCGTAGACCGTCCCGATTAAGCGGAACGACCACATGGCCATAAAAATTAATACGGTTGGTTAGTTCAAGTTTTGCGCCAACGCCCATGTCGTATTGGTGATCGCTAAAGCCGTCCTTGTTCTTAATGGTATGCCGTCCCTTAAAATCGACAAATGTCGTTATCGACCGACCGGAAAATTCACGCCCGTAGCCGGCACCTACGATATGTTCGAGCGTGCTCTTGCGTCCAAAACGCGAATTCTTATTAGCGATGATATTCATGTGTGGCGAAAATTGGCCGCCTAATATTTCGTAGTTAGCGTCGGCAATTAATGTGAGTTTGGCACCGATACCTTCCAGTCCTTGCAGGTTACTTTCATCGCCGGTCGGCACTCGAAATTCGACGCGGGCCGCAGTTGACAGCTGCTCTGATCGGAAAAAATTATACTTTCCGAAAACGCGGATATCGCCGATACCTGTGTGGCTTGAGGAGGCGGACGAATTCGGTGGGTCCTGCGATTCTTCATCAAAGAAATGGAACCCAAGACCGTCACCAAAAAACGCCACTGATGAATGATTGATAATTTCTGCCCGAGAATCAACGTTGATCTTTGAATACAGCAACGGGATCTGAATACCAATATCCAAGTTCGGACCAAGGCCATAAACCCCAGCAATCGAAACAAAAGAAGTTTCTAGTTCAACATCTAAATGGAGTCTTATGAAGTCTCTTTCGAACATATAACAGCGGCCTGGCGTACCAATGCATGGATCGTCTGGTCCGGGCCCGCCGATATCTGGATGCGCGAGATCCACAGTAATCGAATCCAGGTCATCGCCATTCAGGGTATCGAATTCACTGCGACCCGCGGCTACGCTCAATAGAAATCGCCCGCGTCCCACGGTTTCACTTGTTTCCGAAAAAATCGTGCCACTTGGTTGGACCCGCTGGGTATAGTCATCCATCACCGGATCGAATTCATAGATCACACCACTTACCGGTGCTGGTAGTGGCGGCGTACTATCTGCTAAGGAGCTCGCGAGATTTTCCAACTCGACCAGGGCATCCGCTTGAAAATGAGCGGCATGGGTAAATGGTGAACCGCTATCAAACAGCGTAATTCCGTCGCCACCATAAAGACTGCTAATGGTATCGTCCAAGTTACCGTCAGAACTGTAACCATAAACCGGCCATATTAATGCGGCAAACATCAGCGCTCTCCCAAGGACGAGCAGCCTGGCCGCTAGGAATTGTTGAGGTTTTCGCATACTTCTACCCTTCGTTGGAATTTGATTCAGTAATTATGTATTCCAGGAAATCCTTCTTATTTAACGGTGGACTCATTAAAAACCCTTGGATGAAATCTACGTCGCATGCGGCGATTAATTCTAATTGGGTTTCAGACTCAAAGCCTTCCGCAATAACGCGTAATTTTAGCGCCTTGGCCATGTCGGCGATCGCCTGGATGAGGGTTTTGCAGTTAATATTAGATTCGATATCGGTTACAAACATTCGGTCAATTTTTATGTAATGGAAGGGACATGCAAGTAAATAGGCGAACGATGAATAACCCGATCCAAAATCATCTAACGCCAGGCAAAAGCCACGGCTAGAAAAATCGCTTAGCACAGCCAAAGAATGGTCAGAGTCTGTCATCATTACATTTTCAGTGAGTTCCAAAATAATATCGGACGTCGGCACATTTTCTTCTATCGCAACATCAGCCAACATCTTGGGGAGGTTTCGATTTCGAATAGCCGCAACTGATATATTAATGCTAATGGTGATCGGCCGATTGCAGTGTTCCCGAATTTCGTGATAATTAACGCACGAACGACGGAAAACCCACAGCGTTAGTTCGATAATCTTGCCGGATTCTTCGGCGATGGGAATAAATTCGCCCGGCGAAATTCCTCCCATTTGTGGATGATGCCATCGCGCTAGGGCTTCGGCGATGACCGTCTTTTTCGTATCTACCGAAATTATGGGTTGGTAAACGACCTCGAACTCATCGTTTCTAAGCCCCGTTTCGATGAACTGTTCAATTTTTAATTTCCGGCTTCCATGTTCCTTGAGCCCCGTGTCACAAAATGCAAACGTGTTTTTGCCAAGCTGCTTTGCGCTTCGCATCGCGATATCTGCATGTTTGATCAATTCTTCCAGCGTCGATCCGTCTGCCGGTGCAGCAGCGATGCCGATGCTGGTAGTGATGCTTAGTCGATGCCCGTGGATCGTGATGGGGGAATTATGCTGCGCAAGAATCCGTTCTGCAACGCGCTGCGCATCTTGCATCGAGCGCGCGCCCAATAGTACTACCGTAAATTCGTCACCGCCGAGACGCGCAATATTGATCGCATTACCATGTTCTAATCGCGCAACGACGTCCTCATCCCTAACGCTCCTCATTAAATTTTGCGCTACGAGGACAAGAAGATCGTCGCCGACATCGTGACCAAGCTCATCATTAACGCTCTTGAAATTGTCGATGTCGATAAACAAAACGCTAACCGCGTTGCCCATAAGGATCGCACGCTGAACGCGGGCCGCTATCTCAGTACGCAATGCCTGACGATTGGGAAGACTTGTTAGGCTGTCGTGATACGCTAGGAAGCGCATTTGCTCTTCGTCCGCCTTACGTTGCGTAATATTTTGGACAATCGCAAACATGACGGACGACTCGTTGTCTTGCGAAAAATAGACGTTCGCCTCAACCGGATATTTCGTGCCGTCTTTTCTTACGAATTCCGTATTGATTCGAATTTCTGATCGCTCGTTTTCGCACAGAAGACTCAAATCTTCTAAGAAATTCTTTTTACTGAATGCGTCTGATAAGTCATACATTGAGAGCTCGTAGATTTCGCTATCACCGTACCCAAGGTTCAGTTTGCTGCAGTTATTGATTTGCAGAATTTTCTGCGTGCCGCGATCGAATATGTAGATTTCATTCGATGAATTCTCGATGACTTGACCCAGGCGCGCAATGTTAACTTCTGCCCGATGCTGGCTTACTATCGCATTATTCGATCGGATCATATATCGAACGTGATAGGGCAGCACCGGGTATTTAAACGGCTTGGATAAGAAATCTGTCGCACCCGCATTGTAAGCGCGATGAATGATTTCGATTTCATCGCTGGCGGTGAATATCAACACGGGAACCGCTGCCCCAGGACCTTCTTTAATTTTTTCGCATACGCTAATGCCGTCGAGTTCCGGCATATACATATCGAGGAGCACTGCGTCGGGGCGATGCTTTTCGAACGCCGCTAATGCTTCTACGCCGTTGCTTGCCTCGATCACAGAAAACCCTTCGGGTTCGAGTGCAGCGCGCATTAGCATCCGCGTCGTCGCATTGTCGTCTGCGACGAGTAAAAGTTGCTCGTCACCCATCGCTCGCCTCGAGAAAACTGCAAAGCTTGGAGTTCGTCAGTTCGTAGTGTTTTTCGTAATTCACGAACAAGTCTGCCACGGCGTCAAAAATATTTTTCTGTCCTGCTATTTCCAGTTTCGCGCACAGTCGTGCGAGCCGCTCCGCTCCAACATTGTTCGCACAGGATTTCAGCGAATGGGCAGCCTGGAATAATGCTGCACCGTCCCGTTCCCTGACCGCTGTGGTGATAGCATCGTGGAGCGGCGCGGATTCCTCGAGAAATAGTTTGATCAGTATTTTTACGAAATCATCACCTTTGCCGAGGCTACGCGCGAGCGCTCGTACACTCTCTACACCATCAAATTGCTCGGTTTCGATCGTCGGCCCGTCGCCATCTTCCGCGCCACCTGCTTCGTTGGCCAGTTTACCTTGAGAAATACGCTCCAATTGTGGCGCCCATTCGATTAAGGTATCACGCAATTGTTGGAGCTTGATGGGTTTACTAAGGTATTCATCCATGCCCACGGCCAAACACTTATCACGGTCGCCTAATATCGCGTTGGCCGTCAGGGCAATGATGGGAGTGCGAGTGCGATTCGGATTCGCGACTTCCATAGTACGCATCGCCGCAGTGGCCTCCAGACCATCCATTCCGGCCATTTGGCAATCCATTAGCACCGCACAGTAATTATTATCCGAAAACGATTCAACCGCGCTATATCCGTCCTGCTTCAGAACATGCGGAAACCCGCAGGCTTCCAGCATCGTCGCCGTCAGTTCAAGATTCATGAGGTTGTCGTCGACAACCAATACTGGGTCCAACGGTACCATTCTTATTGGTTTCCTGGTCCATAGCGCATAGGAAGTATAAAGCCCTTATCAGTTGAATTCGAGATTGCGGGTGATAGTAGGGAGTATCCGCGACGGATACGAGCGTTGGTCTTGCACGGGTCATCCTTGACCTCCTGCGATACGTAACGTGCCGGATACTACGTGTCGATCGAGATTATTTCAATTCTTGCCTGTCCCGAATGGCACTAAGTTAAGCGGCATTAGCACGATAACTACTGCGGTGTGGGATCTCTTTCATTTGGTGCCGAGGTGCCGTCATGAGTTGATAGTTTTTGGGT
>JAVJHY011988317.1:0-98473 GCA_035593235.1 Phascolosoma agassizii
AGTGGAACGAGCGGTTGTCCAAGTACGAACAGCGCTTTGCTCCGGTCCGCACCCACGATCAAGTGGCGGCCGACCCTCAGGTATTGGTGAACAACTACATCGTGGAAGTCGAACACGAAGAGCTTGGCAAGGTGAAGATGATCGGCACCCCCATCAACATGACAGGCACCCCCACCCGCTGGGGCACGGAGTGGGCCGAACTGGGCCAGCACACCGAAGAGATCCTGCTCGAACACGGCTACGACTGGGAGCAGATCAGCCGGCTCCGCGACGCCGGCGCGCTGTAGGCAGACCGAACCAGATCAGCCGGTACGGTGGCTGCGTGCTCTCCATGACCGCCGGCCCCTTCTCGTTTGAACTGCAGCTCGATGAAGACGCAGCACCGAACACCGTTGACACTTTTCGGCGGCTCCTACCTCTCGTTTCGAAGATCATTCATGTCCGTTGGAGCGGTGAGGCCGGCTGGATCCCGATGGGAGATCTCGATCTCGGCCTCGAGCCCGAAAACTCGACGTCCTACCCCCATCCTGGTGAACTACTGCTCTATCCCGGAGGAGTGAGTGAAACGGAACTGCTCATCGGGTATGGCTATGTGAACTTCGCGTCGAAAGCCGGTCAACTGGCAGGGAACCACTTCGCGACGGTCACAACCGGCGGCGAGAACCTGCGACCCCTTGGCGAGCTCGTCCTCTGGCACGGAGCACAAGAGATCACTTTCGCCGAGGCCTAGCCGTCGAACTCACATATGTGCAGAGGCGACCAGTAGCTGGTTGCCGCCCCGCTGGAACTCGTAGTCAACGGTCGTGACGTGCGTGCTGATGCCTTTTCGATCCAGACGAGCTTGCACGATTGGGAGGTGGCGAGACGGCAAACTGCCTAGTTCCAGCAACGGGAACACGCGTACCTCCTTCGCTACGCGGCACAGCTCGACCAGCGAACTCACATGGAACTCGGTCGAGAGCTGCTCGCCATAGAGGAACAGGAGGTGGGAGCACAATGCGAGGTCGAAGGTGTCGTCTTCGAACGGTAGGCCAGGTAACTCACCCGCTTGATAGCGGCCCTCAATTCGACCTGCCTCGTAGTCGCCGAGGAAACCTTCCATCGCTGTCCGCCGTTTGTCGGCCAAGTCCTCAAGGTTGGCGATCCCGTGACCCCAAGTGAAGTCCGACGCATTGGTTGCCGTTTGGTCGACCATATCGTCGAAGACCGCCCCGACCCTTGACCTGATCTCCTCGGCCGAGAACGCATAGATCGGATCGATCGACACGACCTTGAAACCGGCGGCAGTGGCCTCGGCGTTGAAACTGGCTGGCCCATCGCCGCAACCGAGAATCCGGCCGCGGAGATCTTGATCGGTCAGGCCGAACATGGCCAGGTACTCATCGAATCGCCGCCCCCAAGGAACGACCGTTTCAAGCTGGAAGGGCATCGCAGCAGCGTAGACGACCGCATGCTGCCGCCGTCGTGAGATGCCGGCCGGGCGCCCCGACAGCCGAGGTCCTCGCGACGGCCTCCACGATTCGAGTCGTGCACGTGATTGGGTGCGTGCAATGATTCTGGGATGAGAGAACCGCCCGAGGGCTACCGGACTGTCACGCCGCGTATTGCGGTGTCCGACGTTGCCGGCCAGGTCGAGTTCCTGCGTGTCGCGTTTGGCGGCGTGGGCGAGGTGCCCGATGGCCGTCCGGCTGAGATACGAATCGGTGATTCATTGGTCATGGTCGGGCCGATTGTCGAGCGTGAGCCCTTCCCCGCGTTCCTGTACCTCTACGTCGATGACGCGGACGAGACTCACTCACGGGCGGTGGCTGCGGGCGCCCAAACTGTCGAGGAACCAACAGACACCCCATACGGTGACCGGCGAGCGATGGTGCGCGACCCTTACGGGAATCTTTACCAGGTCGCTCACCGACCCGTCTGAGCCGGTGATCTCAAGGTATCGGCGAGTGCGGCGTTGACATGCTGGTGGTGTCGTTGTGAAACACCGGCTGTGATATAGGTTGTCGGGCAAATCCCATTGGCGGCCTGCTATGGCCCAGTCCACGGAGCGTCGGGGGAGCGAGAAGTCGGCCCTGCTCGACGATAACGGAACAGACACATGATCCTCAAAGGGGAAAAATGACTACAGTAGAGTCCAACAACCACGAACTGACCGGAGTTCACACCCGCCCGGGGATGTCGCCTTCGACCACAGGTCGTCGTGCGTTTCTCAAGACAAGCGCCGCCGTGGCGGGAGGCGGTCTGTTGGCGGCGACAGGGCCGATCCCCCCTGCCGAAGGCACGGCACGAGCCGAGCTGCCGCGCCAACCGTTCAATGGCAGAGAACGCGGGTTGCACGTGATGACTTGACCCCCGGGGAGGAGGTCTTTGACGTCGTGGCCGAAGTCATCAAACCTGATCCGGGAAGTTCTCTGCAGTATGGCTACTTCTCGTCGCTCAGAGGGCTCGAAACCGATGACCTGTTCCGCAGCCATCCTCACGATGAAACAACCGCCAAGTTCACGTTCTTTACCGAGACCGGATAACCAAATCAATCCCCGTCGAGGTTGACAGCCGCCGAGTCCGTTGGGGCTCAGTAGGCGAAGCCTTCGACACCTACATCAGAGGCTCGCTCTTCGAGCAGGCTTCCCCTTTACCCACTGGCGCGTGGACCGCAGTTGGCTTGGGAGCTGAGCGACGCGTAGCATGAAGCGCATCTAACTGCATCCAACCCTCGTTGCCGGAATCGCCGATGTGTTGGGAGATGGGTCGTCCAGCCAGTGGATAGTCATTTGCTCATCGGAGGCGGCGGTCAGGTCACCCCGTGGGTCAGACCGAGGGCCTTGAGCCAACGACGATACGCGATGCCGGTCGCGTCGGGCTTGACATGGAGTTCGGCTTGCAGATCGAGCGGGAGTAACTCGGGTCGTTATGACTCGACAATCGGGATGTCCTGTTGGACGATCTCATCGATGTATGCCAGGATCTCGTCGTCCGGGAGATCGTGGTTGTAGCTCATCGAGTTCCACATCCATCCAATGCTGTGGTGCTCATCGACGGGCGTCACCGCAAAGAACGTGGCGTAGTGGTCATTGCCACCGCTGTCATCATCACCGCCCGGATCGCTCGGATCGATGTAAGCGACCAAGGGACGGTGCACCCGATCCAAACCGGGAATCTCTTTCTTGCACTCGTCGCAGGTGCGCTGCCGGGTGGGCTCATCAGCCTCGTGCACGCCTTGCTTGCAATCTCGCTTCGGGTGAATCAGGTTGTGTCAGGCCTCGCTCTGGTCATCGTCGGTAACGGCTTGTCCTCGTTTTGGGGAAACAGCGGCGACCAGCCAATGATTCAGCAGGCCAACGGCGTCAGCGTCGACCCGATGGTCTGTCGCTTCGAGCGGTCGGTGAAGATCCAGCCGCGGCCGACGCCGCTGGGCTTGACGTGATTCGTATCAGGTATCTCTTCACGTTCATCGGGGGACTCGGAGCGGGCGTTGGCGGCGCCTATCTCGCCTTGGCTGTGCTCGGAACCTGGCAAGCAGGGGTCACGGCGGGTGCGGGCTGGATCGCGATTGCGCTGGTCATTCTCGCCGGCTGGCGTCCGTCGCTGGCGATTCTCGCGGCGTATGTCTTCGGTGCACTCCGCAACCTCGGTTTCACGCTCCAGATCGCAGGCTTGGACGTCCCGTCCGACTTTCTGAACATGCTCCCGTTCATCGCAACCTATGTCCTGGTGATCATCATCTCGGCTTCGCCGGCACGGGCCCGCAAGATCGCCGGGCCGGCAGCTCTTGGTGAACCGTACTCTCGTGAGTCCCGGTAGCAGCATGTCGACGATGGGCTCGGACGGATCAACCGATGACCTGGCGACCGGTATCGGCGCTGCCGTCAAGGCACTTCGGACTGCGAAGGGACTCTCGGGTCGAAGGCTGGCCGCCGCGGCAGGGGTCAGCCAGCCATTCCTGAGTCAGCTCGAATCGGGTCAGAGTTCGGTGGCGATCGAGACGCTCTATCGCATTGCCGCCGCTCTCGACGTGACCGCGTCGGACATTCTGCCAGGGCGTATCGATGGAGAATTCGAGGTCCGCCGCGCTGCTGATCGTCAGCGGCTCCCCGTGAGCGAAGAGCTACCGTCGGCAATGTCAGATGTGGTGTTTCGCGCTGGACGTCGAATCTCAGAACTCAACGACATCACCGTCGCTCCAGGTGAGCACATCGACGAGTGGTTCGAGTCGACCGGCGAGCATGCCGCCTACATCATCGAGGGGTCCATTCGTATGGAGTTCAGAGGGCGCCCCGACGTCACCCTCAGTGAGGGCGACTCGGCGTTCTATCCGGCATCCATTCCTCGGCGATGGCATTTGGTCGGCGATGCGCCGGCGAGGATCATCCTCATCACGGTGGACAGATGATCGCTGGAGCCGAGCTCGAGCTCCTTCGAAGACACTGGCACCCTGTTGCAACCTCTGCGGCAGTCGACGCCGGTCCGGTTGGCGTCACACTGCTCGAACGACCGCTCGTTGTCTTTCGCTCAGGCGGAGAAGTTGCGGTGGCCGATGACCGATGTCCCCACCGCGGCAGTCCCCTCAGTCTCGGAAGCTACGCCCCCGGGGGCCTCGCCTGTCCGTACCACGGGCTTCGATTCGGCCCTGACGGCACCTGCGTGTCGTTTCCCGCCAGCCCAAACGCCAGATTGCCGAAACGCCTGAAGCTCGATCTTGTGACGGTTCGGGAGTGTCATGGCATCGTATGGGTCTGCCTGGGCGAGCCCGCGGCGGATCCGCCCAACTGGTCTGCCTTCGACGCTGCGGACAGTCAGAGGTATGAGGCCACGCCGGTGCGCTGGAATGTTTCAAGCAGTCGGGTGGCGAAGAACTTCAACGATCTTGCGCACTTCTCGACGATTCACGCCGCGACCTTTGGGCCAAGCGAAAGACCATTGGCTGCGCAGAGGATCGCCGAGACCGCAACTGGATTCACATCGACCATCGGCGTGTATCAGCAATACCGCAACACGCTGAATGGCGCGGCAGAGGAAGTTGAGGCCACGTATCGATACGACTTCAGCTACGAGTTTGGGTGAACAACCGGTCGATTCGTGGCGGGAGTTCCAGGCGGCAGTGAACGACGAAGACCGCGTGATCTGTGAGTCGCTCAGACCGAAGGCCGTGTCGTTCGCGTTGCGTGACTCCGGGGACATCGCGCTGCCAACCGATGTGTTTTCCGTGGCCTACCGTCGGCGGTGGCGGTCGCTCCTCGACAGCCCATGACGTTTCGCTTCTGTCTTGCAAACCGCCGGGCCAGGTGCTTTGATAAGTGTCACCAATCACCACTTTCGCCTTCGCATGAGGTAGTTGTAACGCCATGTCGCTAGCTCCAGCCGACCTCTGTTCGAACGAGGTCATCCTCAACCAGTGGCATCCCATCGCAGCGGAGAACGAGCTACGCGCTGGTGTGATCGACGAAACCATACTGCTGGGCTCCAGCGTGAGCTTCTCGGTCGCAAGCGACGCTGATCCTGTTGCGTGGCGGTCAGTACCGGAACTCCGAGCGGGTGACGTGTTCGAGCCCGCTGCGGTGAGTGATCCACTCCCGGTGCTCGTGCGGTACGGCTACGTCTGGAGCAGCCTCGGCACACCCCCCGAAAAATTGTTCGATATTCCGGAGTACGCCGAGCCAGATCGAAGGAACATCCACGCCGCGACCATCGGCGTTGCCTGCTCGGCACCTCGCGCCGTCGAGAACTTCCTCGATATGGGGCACTTCCCGTTCGTACACACCGGAATTCTGGGAATCGAGCCACACACCGAGGTCCTGGAGTACCAGGTCGACATCGACGACAAGAACGAGATCTGGGCCACCGAGTGCGTGTTCTATCAGCCGGTGGCGGCGACAACGTCCGAAGGTGGTCAGCTGAGCGACTACATCTACCGGGTCCCCCATCCATACTGCGTACTGCTGTACAAGACCTGTCCGTTGGACCCGAGCAGAATGGACGTCATTGGGCTCTTCGCCCGGTCGGTGCGGGGCGACCACATCGAGGCCAGCATGTTTCTCAGTGTGATCGATGTCGAGAGCAGCGACTCTGCGATCAGGCGCTTCCAGCAGACGATCTTCGGGCAGGACAAGCCGATTCTCGAGAACCAGTACCCGAAGCTACTTCCGCTCGACCCCAGATTCGAGACACCCATCCGGGCCGACAATGTTGCCATCACGTACCGGCGCTGGCTCAGCGAGCTTGGCGTGACCTACGGCGTGATACCGGCAGCGTGACGTGATGGGCAACGATTGCATGAACCTCTGGCACCCGGTCGCGACCACCGGTGACCTCCCGCATCGACACACCTTTCACGGCAAGCTGCTCGGTCGTGAGCTCGCGCTGTGGCGAGCAGACGACGACTTTGTAAACGTCTGGGAGAACCGCTGCCTGCACCGTGGGGTGCGCCTCTCGATCGGCATCAACGACGGCAGCGAGCTCAAGTGCCAGTACCACGGGTGGCGGTACGCGAGCCGTACGGCCGGCTGCACCTACATCCCGGCACACCCGGCTGACGCACCCGCACAGACGATCTGCAACCGAACGTTTCCCGCGGTTGAGCGCTATGGGCTGGTGTGGTCAGGCGAAGATCCCCAAGGGGAGCCGCCGGCCGTGCCGGTACTCGATGACGGTACACCATTCGGTCTTCGAAGTATTTCCGTCAACGCTCCTGCGAAGCTGGCGATCGCCGGCCTCGCTGACTATCAATTTCGGCCGCCCGAGGAGCTGAATGGTGAAGCGGCGGCAATGACGGTTGACCGTCGCGACGGTCGTTCCGTGACGTTGACCTCACAGGTGGGTGAGACGTCGTCAACGGCAGTGTTCTTTGTGCAACCGGTCGATGCTGATGTGTCGGTTATCCGAGGAGTGCTCGCTCATACGCCCGCCGACGCGGACCGGGTAGCAGCGCTGCGACGTCACAGCACCGGCCTGTCTCGTCTCCGAGAGCAGCTGGAGGTCGAGGCTGCGGCGCAACCAGCATCGACGCCGATGGTCGCAACAATCGAGCAAGTGCCACTGTCGTTGTCGGTGGTTGCCGAGGCGCCCAGGTGTCGGAAGGCGCCATACCGGGTCCGCGTTGCCCGAAAGTGGGCGGCTGCGGAGGGCGTCGCCGGATTTGAACTTGAGTCCATCGGCGAGCCGCTCCCGACCCACCAGCCGGGAGCGCACATCGACGTGCACCTGCCGAATGGGCTGATTCGTCAGTACTCGCTCACCAATGGTCCCGGCGAGGGAACGTCGTACCGGATAGGGGTCAAGCTCGAACCCGACTCGCGGGGTGGTTCGTCGTCTCTTCACGACACCGTTCGAGCGGGAGACGTGCTTGCAATCTCGGAGCCTCGCAACAACTTCCCGCTGCGCCGCGATGCGGTAAAGACCATTCTGGTCGCTGGTGGAATCGGCATCACGCCGTTGCTGGCGATGGCGCAGACGCTTGAAAAAGACCGGCTTGTGTACGAGCTGCACTACTTTGCCCAGAGCGAAGACCATCTTGCGTTCTCCGCGGTTCTTGACCGGCTTGGCGATGGCGTGATTCGTCATCTTGGGCTCTCACCGGACCAGACCGGGTCCGCGCTGACGCAGCTGCTCTCGAAGTACGACGCGGCATTCCACGTGTATGTGTGTGGCCCTGGGCCGATGTTGGAAGCAACTCGCAACATCGCCAACGATGCCGGCTGGCCCGACGATGCGGTGCACTTCGAGTACTTCAAGAACGCGACCGAGATCGATGATTCGAGTGAATTCGAGATCAGCCTGGCCCGCTCAGCACTCACCCTTGATGTGCCAGCCGGAAAGTCGATCCTCGAGGTGCTTCGCGACAATGGGGTGCCGCTGTCGTCGTCGTGTGAACAAGGCGCCTGCGGCACCTGCAGCGTCAACGTGCTCGAGGGCGAGCCGGACCACCAGGACGTCCATCTGAACAACACCGAGAAACGGTCTGGTAATCGCCTCATGACGTGCGTGTCGCGTTCGAAGTCCGACCGGCTTGTGCTCGACATCTAGGAGGCGTTCGATGATCAAGCTCTACGACTACGTCCTCTCGGTGAACTGCTACAAGCAGCGGTTGATGATGAGCATCCTCGACGTCGACTACGAGTCGATTCCGATCGATTTCTACCCCGGTTGGGAACACAAGGGCGACGAGTTCCGCAAGATCAACCCGCTCGGTCATATCCCGGTCATCGACGACGACGGCTACATACTCCGCGACGCGCATGCGATCCTCGTCTATCTCGCCGCCAAGTACGACCCGACGGGCCTGTGGTACCCAACATCGAACCCCGAGCTGATCGGCGAAACGGCCCAGTGGATGTTGTTCGCCGAGGGCACAACGAACACGGCATCGACCGCCCGCCTACATGTGAATCTCGGCTACGAGTTCGATATTGAAGCGTGCCGCGACGGGGCGCACCGCCTGTTTCGGGTGCTGGAGGAACACCTCTGGTTCCGGGAACAGGAAGGGCTCGACTGGGTCTGCTCCGGGACACACCCGACCATCGCCGACCTGGCGATCTTCCCAGACGTCATCCTCTCCGAGGAAGGCGGCGTCTCCCGGCTCGAGTATCCGGCCATAAGACGCTGGGCCGAGCGGTTCAAACGAATTCCGGGTTTCTCGGTCATGCCCGGGATCTTCCATGCAGGTGCAGCCCAGCCATCGTGAGTCCCTGGGTCGATGGTCGAAAAAGTCCCCAACCGTTCCACCCGATCGAGCACGCCGTCGATGACGAACCCGGGACTCGCTATCCGTTGGCTGTGGTGGGATCGATGATCTTGCCGACTTCGGTCACGATGCTGGCCGGGAAGCCGCTGCGTTCAGCATGCTCATCGATCAGCTCGGCACCCTCAGCCACATAGACGCAGAACGTCTTGTCGCCAGCGACATAGCTGTGCTCCCACTGGATGGGTTTGCCCTCAGACTGCATCGCTTGCAGCACGCTATTGGACTGCTGCGCAGCGCCCTTCAACTCCTCGCGTGCGGCGGAGCCGATCTCGGGGATCTCTCGTTCAATGACATACCGCTGCATGTGTGCCCCCTGTTGATCGTCGTCGATCATCGACGTTAGCACTCTGCAGCCGAGCCAGCCAGGCCACCTCCGGGTGTCGCCGACAACATCCGAACCGAAGAACAATTTCCAGCACGGATTTCGAAGCAACCGCCTTCGCGGCTTCACAGGTTGCGCTTTCTGTCGGTTTCCTTGCCCGGTGCTGCCCGACTCATAACAAGCCCCATGAGTCCCACCTGACCTCGTCCAGCGAGTCGCTACCACTGGGCGGCTTCGCCGTATCCGCGGCTGATGTCGAACTGTCCCGGCGAAACTCTCTCGACAGCGCGGTCCGGCCCTGGCATGGTGCTCAGATGGAAGATCTTGGCCCGACCGAGCTCCGGCTGATGCAGGGCCTGGCCCAGGAGGTGACGGCACGGCGGCCGGAACTGTTGAACGGCGACGCCACCATCGGTGAACTGGCCTGGGTCTGGGGTCAGAAGTTCGATGCGTTCAACCAGTTTTGGCGGCACCGGATGTGGTTTGTCAACGACCGGCTTGCCGGGGGGGGGTGGGTGTGTTTGCCCTACCGGATCCCGGGCGGCGATGGGACGTTTCGAGAGTCCAAGGAGGCCATGCTGACCTGGCAGGCGCATCCGGACCGGTCGGACCTGCTGACCGAGATCCTGGACTGGTACGACGATGTGGCGGGTGACGTCGACCGTTTGGTGACAATACAGTCCGCTGATATCGAGGCGCAGGCCATCATCGCCAAGCACGGTTACGCGTTCGACACCGAAGACGGTTCGGACGAGGGGGACTGGGTGCAGTTCAATTCACGCGAGCTGGTCGATGTACCGGATCCCGTGCTGCCCGAGGGTTTCCGGTTTCTGTCAGCCGAGGACGTCTCGGTGGCGGGCGCGGTGGAGGCGCATCGGGCAGCGTGGCATCCGTCCAGTTTCACCGAGGCGGCGTTGGAGCGGGTCCAGCGGACCTGGCCGTATCGGGCCGATCTGCATGTGCTGATCGAGGCACCGGACGGCAGGCTTGCCGCCACCGCGATCGTCTGGCTGGACGATGTAACGCAAACCGCTGAATTCGAGCCCGTTGGCACACACCCGGATTTCCGGCGACTGCGTTTGGGCACCGCGTTGCAGCTGTATGGAATGCATCAGGCCAGGGCAGCCGGCGCGAAACTCATGCTGGTCGCCTGTCTTGGAGCGCCGGCGCATCCGGCCGCCCGGAACATGTACTACGGCGTCGGCTTTCGTGAGATTACCAGGGACCTGCCGCATATCAAGGTCGCGGGATAGGCGCCGTTCGTCGCTGACGCTCCTCTCTGGCCAACCACCGCGTCGTCGACCTCGGTCTCGTCACCCTGGAGGGGCGGGGCGGACAGGTTGGCATCGCCACCAGTACGTTCAGCCTGCTCGATCAGACCACCCCTACCTAGCCCGGAAACTGGCGTCAGGCCGCCTCCATCGGAGGCTCAACAGGGGTGGCTTTCCATATCGCTAGTCTGCCATCGACGCTCGGAGGGCCTTCTTGTCAACTTTTCCGAACGCTGTGGTCGGAAGACCGTCGGCTAGTAGGACCTGCTTCGGGACCTTGTACTTGGCTAGATCGGTCCGGCAGGCACCCATGATCCGATCGACCAGACCGTCGGTTTGCGTTGCGTCTTCGGCCACCACGAATGCCACGACCGCCTCACCCCAGTCGGGGTGCGAAACACCGGTGACCGCCACCTGGTTCACCCCGTCGATGGCTGCGATCACGCCTTCCACCTCGGTGGTGTACACGTTCATGCCACCGGAGATGATCATGTCGTTCTTGCGGTCGAGGAGATAGAGATAGCCATCGGCATCGAGGCGGCCGATGTCTCCGGTGTAGAGCCAGCCGTCGCGAAGCGTCTTGGCGGTGGCTTGGCCAAGATTGTGATAGCCGCTCATCGTGTACGGGGAGGCAGCGATGACCTCGCCGACTTCACCCGTTGCAAGCTCGCCGCGAGACGTATCGTCGGCGTCAACGATCTTGATGCGAACCATCGTTGCCGCCTGGCCGCAGCTGCTCAGCCGGTGGCGGTGGCGAGGGTCGCTCGTGTGATCCTCTCGGCGTAGCCGGGTGAGAAAGTTCGGAGCTTCCGTTTGGCCATAGAGTTGCACGAAGACGGAGCCGAACATGTCGAGGCCCTGTTGCAGCCGGTCTTCGGCAATGGGAGCTGCCCCGTAAAGAATTGTTCTGAGCGGACTGAGGTCCAGACCCTCGTCGGCCCCGCCGGCGTGGTTGCCCGTGCCACGGTCGACAACAGCATCGAGTAATCGATAGATCATGGTGGGGACCATGAACGTGAAGGTGACGCGATCGTCGCTGATACGCCGCAGGACGGCGTCGGGATCGTACTTCTGGTCAAGAAACACGGTCGCACCGCGAAGGAACGCGGTCTGGAGGAGGAACCCGGAGGCATGGGGGAGCGGCGAGGTCAGCAGAACCCGCTCATCTTCGCCGATGCCGGTTTCGATCAGGTGAGAGAGCAGGTTGAGCGCCAGTCCGGTCTGGTGATGCATGACACCTTTGGACCTTCCGGTGGTGCCGCCGGTGTAAATGATCAAACCCAGATCGGTCTCGGAGGGAGAGCTGTCCGGGACCGAGGCCGGCTGCTGGTCAACTGCATCGGCCAGCGGAACGATGGCCGGCTTGTCGGCAACGGACCCGCCGCCGGTTGCTTCGCCGTCAGTTGGTTCACCGCCGGTTGATTCACCGTTGCCGACCGCAAGAATCGTCCGCAGCGATAGTGAGCCCGATCGGCTGGCGGCTGACAGCATCGAT
Organism: Phascolosoma agassizii; assembly: GCA_035593235.1. Taxonomy (NCBI): domain Eukaryota; kingdom Metazoa; phylum Annelida; class Sipuncula; order Phascolosomatiformes; family Phascolosomatidae; genus Phascolosoma; species Phascolosoma agassizii. The sequence goes on from JAVJHY011988317.1 coordinate 11,826, forward strand.
CCGCCGGCAATCGCCACGGTCGCCTGGCAATCGTTGAGGCAGTAGGCGATTTCCTTCGCCGAGAGCATGTCTGTCAGGGCGACCCTGGCCGCTCCGATCCTGGCGATCGCCTGGTCGGCCACGACGTAGTCCACGCCGTTCTCCAGACAGATGGCGACCGGGTCTCCGGGTGAGACACCCAGTTCTATCAGTGCGTGGCCGAGCCGATTCGCTCGGTCAGCGAGATCGGCATAGGTATATGACTGGTCGTCGTGAACAAGCGCCGTGCGGTCGCCGAACCGTTCCATGGCGGCGACCAGCAGCTGCTTGACGGTAAGGGGGTACGTCACCGTTCAGCGCAGGGGTAGCGGCATCAGCGGGCAGTTATGCCGCCGTCGATGACCAGTTCAGAGCCGGTGACCCAGGTCGACTCATCCGATGCGAGATACAGCACCCCCCAGGCGACGTCCATGGGAACGCCGGGCCGACCGAGGGGATGGGCTTCGCCAAGCGCATCAAAGAAGCCATCACGGTCACCGGTGTTGTCGCCTAGCAGCTGGACCATCGGCGTCCAGGTGTAGCTCGGATGGACCGTGTTGACTCTGATGTTGTAGCCCTGGCTCGCAACATGCAGTGCTGCCGACTTACTGAACAAGCGAACTGCGCCCTTCGAGGCGTTGTAGGCCGCCAGGTTCTCAATGCCGACGAGCCCGGCGATCGAGGAGATGTTGACGATCGATCCACCCTGGGGGTCCTGCTCCTTCATTGCCTTGATGGCGGTCCGGGTCCCGAGGAAGACCGCTTCGTTGTTGATCGAGTTGACCCAACGAAAGTCTTCGAGCGTCGTGTCCTCGACGTTTGCGTCGAGCACGACACCGGCGTTGTTGACACAGATATCGAGCCGTCCATGACGGGAGACGACGTCTTGGACCACTTGATCCCAGGCGGCTTCATCGGTCACATCCTGATGGATGTACTCCGCTGAACCGCCAGCATCGTTGATCGACTTGGCCAGCGCCGTACCCTCGTCATCGAGTACGTCGGTCAGAATGACCGTCGCTCCCTCGTCGGCCATGGTTCGCCCGGTCGCCTCGCCGAGACCTCGGGCCCCTCCGGTAATCAGTGCAACCTTGCCATCTACTCTTCCCATGGCTTCCCCAAGTTCTGTTGAAACGATCCGTCCTTGGAACCTAGAACAGGGGGGTGAACGCCGAACCTGGCCAACGCGTCACCGGCGGGGATGCATTCGCGCCACTGCCCGATCCAAGTCGCCGGGGGCGGTGGCCAAGGGCCGGACGACGCACGCGTTATGCGACGCAAGCGCCCTTCGATGTAGGCTCGCCGTCAGACACGGTGTCCGGCAGGAGGACCTGGTGTGCAGATCCTAGTGGTCGATGACCACCTCCCAACGATCGAGTTGATGCGGCTGACCCTGACCTCTTTCGGGCATTCGGTTCTGAGTGCAACCAACGTGGTCGATGCGTTGCAGTTGGTAGCCACGGACTGTCCGGATGTTATTCTGTCGGACCTCACGTTTCCCGCCGGCGCCGATACAGGGCAAGACGGCTACGCCCTGGCCAGAGAGCTGCGGTCGAACCCGGGCAACGCCGATGTCGGCATGCTCGCGGTCACCGGGGCGAATTCGCCTTCCGAGCTGCAAGCAGCGCTCGACAGCGGGTTCAACGAGGTCGTTGTGAAACCGTTTGTTGTCGAGTCACTCATCGAGCGGATCGAGGCACTTGGTCCAGCAATGTCAAGGAAGCTCTGATCGGCTAGCCGGATTCGGACCCGAATTCGGGCGCCAGCAGACTGTCGATCGTCTCGAGGCAGGCGCCGATGTCGAGGGGTTTCGCCATGATGAACTCGGGATTCGGCGCCCCAGGTGGCACGACATCGGGGCCGGCGGTCAGAACCAGGACCGGGATCGATGCTGATTCCGGCTGTTCGCGTAGGGTTCGGAGCAGATCCCAACCCGAGCCGTCCGGCAAGCCTATGTCGAGCAAGATGGCGTCGAACTTCTGAGACCGGGTCAGGGCCATGCCGTCAGCGGCCGTGGCGGCCGTCACCAACTCGATGCCGGGTCGCAGCGCCAAGGCCGCGGCAATGACGTGCACGGAGGCCGGGTCGTCCTCGACGTAGAGCACGACCCCGGTCGTCGGGGGGCTTTCGGCTGCGGCCGGCATGATCGGTTGACGCACCGTCGATGAAGCGAGTGCCGAATCGGGCAGTCCAGCGCTGCCCGGAAGATCAACCCAGAAGCAACTGCCGGACCCCACTCTGCTCTCGACCCCGATGCTGCCCTGCATCTCCTCGACCAGCCGGGCTGCCACCGACAGGCCGAGACCGGTACCTTCAGCTCGGGGGTGGGCGTCGGGGGTCATTCGGTGGAACGGTTGGAACAGGTCGTCGATAGCCTCCGGGGGTATTCCCGGTCCGGAGTCAAGCACTCGGATTCTCACCGTGTTCTTGGCGACCTGGCTGACCACGATCCCGACCTCACCACCGGTTGGAGTGAACTTCACGGCGTTGCCGAGCAGGTTGATCAAGACCTGTCGTAGGCATTGGCGGTCGGCTTGAAGCACGGGCCGCCCGGTGGTGACGGCGATCCCGCCGATGTTCGACGTGACATCGGCGGCCAGACCCCCATGGGTTGTGTCGGCCAAGCTCGCACTGAGCCCGCAGTGAAGGGCGATGTTGCGGGAGTCGGCCAGCGGTCGCAGGATCTGGAGGGCTTCGTCTACTACATCGTCGGCATCGACCTCCTCGATCAAGGTTGACAATTGGCCGGCCTCGATTACCGAAAGGTCGAGAAGCTCATTGATCAGGTCCAACAGATGTTGGCCTGCTTTTAGGATGTTCTCGATGCTCTCAGCTCGTTGCGAGGCGTCGAGGTCCACAAGTTGCATGATTTGGGCGAAACCCAGAATGGCGTTGAGCGGAGTTCGCAGTTCGTGGCTCACCAACGCCAGGAAGTCGGTCTTGGCCAGGTTGGCTGCCTCGGCCGCTTCCCGGGCTCGGCGCTCGACGGCATGGCGTCTGCTGGCGCTGATGTCGCGAATCTCTATGTAGAAGTACTGCTGCTGGCCGTCGTCAGCGCTGACCAGCGAACTACGCACGGAGACCCACAGTGATTCGTCGCCCCGGCGGTCGAAGGTGGGCAGCGAGATCGGTACCTCGATCGGCTCCTGATCCGGCCCATCGGCCAGGCTCGGTGCGGCCAGGAGCGCGCTCCAGCTGTCCTTGATCTGATCCCGGTGGGCAGGCTCGACGAGGTCCAGCACGTTGCTATCGCAGAGGTCGACGGCGTTGGTATCGAGCATGGTGCGCAGGGCCGGATTGACCTTCAAGAACGAGCCGTCCAGTCCGACGAGAGCCATGCCTGCTGTTGCTCCCTCGAACGCGCCACGGAAGCGGGACTCACTCTCGGCCACTGCCTTGAAGAGCCGGTGGTGTCCGATGGCGACCGCCGCGAGGTAGGTGAAGCGGGAGACGAGCCGGCTCGCGGCATCGTCGGGCTCCCACACCTCGGAACGATAGACGGCGAATGTCCCTAGCACAGCACCTCCGTCGGCGGCGAGGATCGGGGTCGACCAACACGAGCGCAACCCGTGTTCCAACGCCACGTCCTTGAAGTTGATCCAGTGCTGGTCGGTCTCGACGTCGGTGGCGATGATCGGCCGACCGAGGAACGCTGCGGTACCGCAGGATCCCTGTCCGTAGCCGATCGCCACGCCGTCTATCTCGTCGCGATAGGCCTCCGGAAGGCTGGCTCCGGCGCTGTGGTGGAGGCACAGCTGGTCATCGAGCAGCAACACGGAGCACTTGCTGTCTGGAAGCTGCTGTTCGATGGCGACAACGATGGCCTCGAGCGACTCGGAGAGGGGAGCGTGGCGGAGCACCCCCTCCAGAATGTCGGTTTGGATCGCCATTCTGTCCGGGGGGACCCTCACCAGACCCGCTCGGCGACCTTCGTAAGGCAGGAGCGGAAGCGAGAGTCGAACGGTGAGAGGCTCCCCGGCCCTGCCGTCATCGGCGCCCTCGTTCTGGCGCTCGTTCGAGGTTGGTCCACCTTGCTGGAGGTGGAGCTTGCCGCCAAGGTCGTTGACGATCTCGCTCACAGCCAGCAGACCGAATTCGACCTCGCCCTCCGGCAGTCGTGAGCGGGGGCTGCCGGTGCCACGGATGGTGATCTCCACCTTGCCGCCGGCGCTAATCGTGACGTCGATTCGCTGGTTCGTCGCAGACTGTCGACCGTGCTGAACAAGCTCTTCGAGCAGATGCTCCATGCGTGGAATGTCGCCGAGCACCCACGCCGATTCGGACGCGTCGTACACGGCAACGTCAGGTTCGGCGGTGGCGATGCGATGCAGCAGCGCCGAGAGATCGACGGGACGCAGGGCCGGCTCCGATGAGCGACCGGCCCGGCCGGCTCGCCACGCGTGGGTACCGGCATCTTGCGCCTGAGCTCGGATCTGGTCGAGGAGCCTATCGTTCTTCGCGTCCTCACCGATGGCCAACTCGGCCGCCAGGTTGATGGCACTCAACGCCTGGCCCAAATCATGGGCCGAGCTGCGCGACGACTCACGCACGCCGAGGCGCCGCTCAGCCAACGAGGAGGCGGCGCTGACCGCTGCGGCGAGGCCTGGTGTATCGCTGCGCCACCCCGCCGCGAGGTCGGTCGTCGGTAATATAACGTCGGCACCGGCGGTGCGGGCGAAGACGGCTTGGGCCGGTTCCGATGCTTCGACGAGAGCTACGATCGGCATGTCGGGCCAGGCCGACCGGGCCGCGGCGGCTTCCTCGGGGCCGACAACGACCCGACAATCGTACCGTTTCCTGTGCTGGCCGGTCTCCACTAGGGTCTCCTCCATGTACCGGTGGCCCGAGCATCTTGCATTCGGATGTTTGTTGTCTGTACCTCGGGGCCACAGGTGAGCGAGTCGAAGAAGGTCAGGGTGCTGATCGTCGACGATCATCGAGTCTTAGCAGAACTTCTGGCCGAAGCGCTATCGAGAGACGATGATCTCGTGGTCCTCGGGACCGTAGGCACCGCCGCTGAGGCGGTTGCCGCCGCCAACTCGACCCGTCCCGATGTCGTCGTTCTTGACTACGACCTGCCAGACGCCGAGGGCGCTGAGACACTGACGGCGCTGAACCAGGCGGTGCCCTCGGCCCGGATTCTGATATTGACCTCATACTCCAGCCCGGTCGTCTTGAACGAAGTAATGGACGCAGGCGCTGATGGTTTCGTCACCAAACGAAACGGGTCGGCCGAGATCCTGGCCGCCATACACGCAGTGGCCTCGGATCAGACCCCGGTCTCGGCCGACATGCTGAGGTCCGTCGTCCGTTCTGGAGCCGGGCGACTCGGCACAGATCTTACCGAGAGAGAACTGCAGATACTGAGAATCGCGTCGTTGGGGCGGAGTAACAAAGCGATCGCCGAGGAGTTGCACCTGAGCGTCAACACCGTCCGGAACCACATGCAGCATGTGCTGACAAAGCTGGGCGCCCACTCGAAGCTTGAGGCCACCGCCATCGCTGCTCGGATCGGCATCCTCCGCCGCTGATCGGCCGGCTTCGCCGTCACCTGAGACCGGCATGGGTGACCGAACGACCTCGTGCGATCACCTGATGCATGGGCACCAGGCCGAATGACGCCTTCGTGTCTGTCGCCGGTCCCGAACCCGAGCAAGGCTTTGGCATACAGCTGCGACCAGCGCAGGGTTGAGCGGCTCGGAACCGTACCACTCGACCTCAGCATCGGCCGTCGTTGCCAACCAACGCACGATCAGGAGGACGTCTCTCATGAAGCTCGCTCTGTATTTGCCGAACTTCCGCGACAAGGTGACCGTCAAGGAGCTCGAAGATCTCACCGACCTCGCCGAGGAGCTCGATTTCGACTCCGTCTGGACGCTCGACCGGATCGTCGTCCCGGAAGCCTCCGATCGCGAAGAGCTCGTGAACTCGTTCGGCATGATGGATGGGTTCCCAAAGGCATTGCCGGTCTCGTCGCGCGGTGAGTGGCTCCAAGGCTGGCCGCTGATTCCTTGGCTCGCAGCGAAGACGACGAAGTTGCGGATCGGCATGAGCATCACCGACACGCCGTACCGTTCGCCCGGCGTCCTCGCGGCCGAGATAGCCACCGTGGACCAGCTCTCCAACGGCAGGGTCAACGTGGGAGTTGGGGCCGGCTGGATGCCGGAGGAGTTCGCAGCTGCGAGCGCTTCGCACATCTTTCCCAAGCGGCACAAGCATGTCCGCGAAACGATCGAGATCATGCAGGGCATATGGACGAACGACCTCTACGAACATCATGGCGAGTTCGCCGACTTCGACAAATGCGGATTCGGAGCGAAGCCGGTGCAGAAACCACACCCGCCGATCTTCTTCAGCGGGCTCAAAGATCCGAAGCGGTCGGCGAGCCGCATTGCAAAATTCGACCTGTCGGGCTGGATCGGGATCCAGGACACCCCTGACGAGCTCGTGCGGTGGCGGGGCGCCATCCAACACGAGCTCGAGGAGCTCGGGAGCCCACGCTCCATCGACGATCTAGAGATCTGCAGCATGATCTGGTTCGTCATCACCGATGAGGAGACCGATCAAGCCCCGCAGGGAAAGGTCAGCAATCTGATGGTGGGGACCGCGGGCCAGATCACCGACAACCTCAAGCGCTACAAGGAGGCAGGGCTGACGATGCCGCTCCTCTGGCCCCCCTTCCAGGACGTGCCGGTTTCCAAAACCCTCGACGACCTCAAGCTGCTGAAGGAAGAGATCATGCCCAAGGTCGACGCCATGTAGGCCTCGCCCTGGACGTGTTGTCGCCCGTCGGTCAGGTTTCCCTGCGTATCGCCTGGTCGTCGGGCCTTCTGGCCAGGAGCGCAGTTGTCTCGACCCTTTCGGTCAACGAACCCCCCGTGAGAAATGGATTGAGCGCCCGACTGAGCCGCTGGGCACCAGCGCGGTCGATGGCACCTGACACACTGGACAGAATCTCACCAATGATGCTGTCACCGGTACGTAACTGTGTGCTCGCGTAACTCCACTGCTCGACTTCGGAGAGGGCCGAAGCCTCCAAGGCCAGACGATCCGAGGCATGGTCTGGTGTGCCGCCGCCGGGCAGATGTGTCGCGGCCAATCGGTGGTCGCCCGTCTCGCGTTCGAGGTGGTTCGCCTCAGGAGGCGAACGCGGTGAGCTTTGACGGGTGTCGGGTCCCGGCGACCCTGCCTTCCAGGACAAGCTCTAGTGGCGGGGCTGGGCCACCCCGACCACGTTGCCTTGAGGGTCGGCGAAAAGGCCGATGGTCACGCCCGGGACCTCGGTTGGCTCTTGGATGATGGTGGCGCCAAGGGCCACTGCTTTGGCGAGTGAGGCCACGATGTCTTCTACTTCGGCGTAGACCGTCACCATGGTTTCGCCCCCTTGGGCGGAGCTCATGCCGCCGTGAATAGTTGCTCGTTCGCTCTGGCTGTCGATGTAGGTGTAGCCCTCGACGTGTTCCGGTGGCGCGTCGTTGAACGTCCAACCGAAGAGGTCGTGGTAGAACCGGCGGCCCGCCTCGGGGTCGGAGCTGCGGAGCTCGAAGTGGACGATGGGATCTCCCATGGAAGTCTTCCTCTTGGTGCTGTTGGCGCCTTCTGGCGCTGAACCAGATGGTTGACTATACGGGGCCGTTGTAGCTATAGTCAACCTCATGGTTCAGTTTCTGGAGGTGTGTCGTGGCTGACCTCGACACGACATTCGCTGCGCTCGGTGACGAGACACGTCGAGCGATAATTGCACGATTGATGGGCGCGGAGGTCGGGCTTTCCGAACTGGCCGAACCATTCGAAATGACGCAAACGGCGGTATCAAAGCATGTGCGGGTACTCCGCGATGCCGGCTTGGTGCGGGTGGAGAAGCGGGGTCGAACTCGCTACTGCCGCCTGGATGCCACGGCTCTCAAAGAGGCAGCTGATTGGCTCGCCGACTATGAGTTCTTCTGGACCCGACAGATCGAGAGTCTCTCCGGCTACTTGGCTCAAGAAGGCGACCGATGAGTTTCGTCAAGACCGACCCCGGGGCCGATCCGATCATCGTCGAGGTCCAGTTTCTTGCCTCACCTTCACTGGTCTTTCGGGCGTGGACCGAGCCGGAACGAGTCAAGAAGTGGTTTGGTGTTACTCCTGGCAGCCTCGCTGAGGCGACCATCGACCTGCGACCAGGAGGGCACTGGCGCTTCACTGAGGAGGCCGACGATCAGGGCTCGGCCGGGTTCGAAGGTCGGTACATCGAGGTAGAACAAGATCAGCGGCTGGTCTTCAGTTGGTGCAAGTTCACCGAACGTCTAGGTCGCCAACCAGAGGCGACGCATCTATCCAGAGTTGAGATCAGCCTCTCGATCTGCGGTGATGGCACCCACATGCAGATCACCCATTCCGCCCTCAGGAGTCACGACGAACGCATCGGCTTTTGCGTTGGCTGGGAACGCGGCATCACAAACCTGGCCGAAGAACTTGCGGCACCGGCTCCCCGCCAACCACTCCACTAGCGCTCCAGACTCGCTGTGGCGCCCGCCGTTCTAGGCGTGCTTGATCTCTTGCGGTCCATCGGAGAAGAGGTAGAAGAGGCAATCGACTGCACCTTCGCAGGTAAGCGTGTGTGGGGTGTTGGCCTCCGCTTCGAGGAGGGACCCGACTTCGATCATCCGGGTTTCATCGTTGGAGTCGATGCCGAGTTGGCCAATAACGGGGACGAGGGTGATGGCGTTGCGGTGCGCGAGTCGGCCGGTGTCCTGCCCTGCGTTTAGACGAACGATGCTGCCGTAGGGTCCGGTGGCTGAGTCGCCCCATGCCGGGGCGGAACCGTCGTATGGCTCGAGTGCCTCGAAGGTCAGCTCCTGGATCGGGATGGCGGAAGCCTCGGCGGTTCGGGCTTCGAGGAGCTCGTCGATGGCGATAAAGTCGAACGCTGAAGCAGCGTGGAAGAAGAACCGACACTCGCTCTGTGTTGTCAGACAGGCGGTGACATGCTCGTCGCCGGCGGGCACGGCCCAGAAAGAGCCTGGGGCGAGCGTAGGCGGGTCGGTTTCGGTACCGAACGGGTTTGTCATCTCGCCGCTCAGTACGACGGCGTAGTACGAGCTGCTGTGGGTGTGGGCGGGTGACGACGCTCCTGGTCCGAAGATGCCGAACGTGGCATGGCGGCCGGAGGAGAAGTCACCTTGGGCTGACCCGAAGGTGGCGAACGGTGAGATTTCGGCGAACTCGATGTCGGTTTCGTCAACTATGGCCGCCGAGCCCACCGCCACACCGTCGAATGTGGCTTCGTCGTCGGAACCACAGGCGGCGGCGAGCAGTCCCAGGCCGATGAGGAGCGCAATGCTTCGATGGGGTCGGGGCGAAGTGGCTTTGATTGGTTTCATGCCCCTGAAATTACGAATACCGGCTTTGTTCGTACATGGCTGTGCCCCCACCAAACATGTCCACGACTCCCTTGGACGACCGGATATGTCACGGGGTGCTTCAGCCATTCCCCGCTGTGGCTGGCCTGCCTACGATCCTGATATCGATCCCGGATACCTTGAGATCTGAAACCCGAAATAATGCCGTCAAGTAGAGGGTTCCTTTTGCCATGACAATCGCTATCGAGAGCGTTCCAACCGGCAGCGACGTCCTCAGCGACGTCCTTCGGTCCATACGCCTCGATGGCACCCTCTACTTCGAAGCCGAACTCAGCGCCCCATGGGGTATCAGCATCGCCAACAGCGGCTACGCCAACTTCCACCAGGTCACGTCCGGTTCGTGTTTCGTGTCGGTCGAAGACGAGAACTGGATCGAACTTGGCGAGGGAGAGACGATCGTTCTCCCTCAGGGCTCAACTCACACGCTGTGCAGCGAACCTGGCGACGCCACGATCGACGGCCAGTCCCTGTTCGACCGAATCGATGATGATGGAGTCGTCCGCCTCGGAGCCGAAGGCCCCAGCACCACCTTGGTATGTGGCCACTTCTCATACGACCGTGAACTCAATCACCCACTACTGCAAGCCCTGCCACCAGTCATCCACGGCCAGGCTGGCCGCTACCCCGGATGGACCAACCTCGCCAGACTGGCTGTAGCCAGATCCAAAGGCCTCGAACCAGCGGCCCAAGCACTCACAGATCGCCTTGCCGAAGTCCTGCTGATCGAGCTGCTCAGCGACCTCGATCAACGCCAATCCGGGTTCGTGGCAGCCCTCGCCGATCCCACAGTGGCCGCCGCCCTTCACGCGATCCACGGCGACCCAGCCCGTGAATGGACCGTCGCCACCCTTGCCGACCACGTGGCCGCATCACGATCAACACTCGCCAGCCGGTTCACTGAACTCGTCGGCGAGACGCCCATCCGCTACCTCACCCGCTGGCGAATGCACCAAGCCACACAACTACTACGCGACACGACACTCCCCGCTTTTCGCATCGCCGAACTCGTCGGCTATGGCACCCCCTTCTCGTTCACCAAAGCCTTCGTCCGCGAGCTCGGCATACCCCCCACCACCTACCGCCAACGCACGCCGAGCAGCGTCGCTCCGTCGTCGGGCCCAACGCCCCCAGGTGCTCGATAACGCCGCTCGGGAACACGAGACGGACGAGCTCCACCCCATCCCGAACTCGCGAGCGGCCACAACGCTGCTGCAGAACTCGACGTTCGAGATCGCCTCGACCCTCGAGCCGCTCCTGGAGCCCCTCCTGCCGTTCGTCCCAAAACACACACCCGCTTCCGGCTGAGTGACGAGCGCAGTCCACTCGGCCGTGCATCCTCCCGTAGGCGGCCGACCAGTACCGGCAGTGGGCCTCTCGGCTACGAATCGTCGATCATGTTGACGATCCGTTCCGGGGTTGCGGGAATGCGGCGGACCCGAACTCCGTGATCCTTGAGTGCGTCATCGATGGCGGCCGAGATGGCGGCCGGGGCCATCATCCGGCCGGCCTCGCCGCCGCCCTTGATGCCGTGCGGGGTGTACGGTGACGGCGTTTCCTGGTGGCCGATCTTCAGCTCCGGTACATCCATTGAGGTTGGGATGACGTACTCGGCAAAGCTCGGAGTCCGCAGGACACCCTCATCGTCGTAGATGAACTCCTCGAACAGTGAGGTGCCGATGCCCTGAGCGGTCCCGCCGAGGATGTGACCGGCCAGCGACCGGGGATTGACCATCGTCCCGCAGTCGTGCACCGCGGTGTAGTCGAGGAACTCAACCTTGCCCGTATCGGTATCGACCTCCACCACCGCGATGTGGCTGGCGTGACCCATGAACGGATAGAACACCCCGAGATCGGTCCTGTCATCATTGGGCATCGTCGTGTATGGGTGGTCATAGACGTGACTGGCTTCCAGCCCACTCTCGATCTCGTCCGGTAGGCCATGCTTGAACAGATGGGCCTGAATGGCGATGTCGGCCATTTCCATGCGAGCGGTTGGTGTGCCTGCCACCTCGAACCCGCCGTTGACCCACTTCAGATCCTCGGCCGAAGCTTCCAGCAGGTGGGCGGCGATGGCCGCTGCCTTTTTCTTGATCTTTATCGTTGCCACCTCGATCGCCCCGGCCACCATCACCGTGAAACGGCTACCGCCGGGACCCGTTGCCGGCAGACCCTGGTTCGAGCCGGCGTATACCACGTTGACGGTGTGCGGATCGACATCGAATTCCTCGCCGACCAACTGGGCCACCATCGTCTCCGGACTGTTGCCCCACATCGCGCAGGAGTAGAGGGTGGCGGTGATGTTGCCGAGCGCGTCGACGTCGAGGGTTACGCTTTCCGGCATGCTCGATACCGGTGCTGCCGGCTCATCGAACCAGAACCAGAACTCGGTGGCGCTGAACACACTTCGCTCCTGGCAGGTGCAGATGCCGATGCCGACGTGTCGGCCCTCAGCTCTGGCCTCGGCCTGCCGTTGACGCCAACCGCTGTAGTCGGCAAGCTCCAATGCCTTATCCAGCACACCGCCGTAATCGCCGGAGTCGTAGACGTTGCCGGTGGGGATGAAGTAGGGAAACTGATTCGGCTGGAGGAAGTTCATACGGCGGATCTCGGCCGGGTCCATGTCCAACTCGCGGGCGGCCAGGTCAACCATCCGCTCCAACGCCCAGTTGCCGACCTCGGAGCCAAAGCCCCGATAGGCCCCCTGCTGGCACTTGTTGGTCAGCACCGCGGTCACGTCGTAATAGACGCTGTTGATCTTGTATGGCCCGGTGACCTGGGCCAGCGCGTTGCCATGGTGGCCGACGCCGAACTGAATGTAGGCCCCATAGTCCTCTACGGTGTCGATCTTGATGCTCCGCATGGTGCCATCGTTCATCACCGCAAGGTCGATCTTGTACCGGCGGTCGGAGCCGTGATGGTCGCCGTTGGAGATGTTCTCCATTCGATCCTGGATGAACTTGACCGGCCGTCCTGTCAGCCGTGACAGCATGCCGGCGATCGCCGGGGTCTTGACCTCCCACAGCTTTGAGCCGAAGCTTCCCCCGGCGGAGACCGGATGCATATCCAGCTTGTTACTCGGCACCCTCAACGTTCCGGCCAGCATGAACAGATAGGAGGTGAAGCTCAGCGAATTGGCGGTGATCGACATCATCCCGGTGGCTTGATCGAAATCGGCTACCGCGCCGACGGTTTCGATCGGTTGCCCGCCGGACCGTCCCCAGTGCAGGGTGTCGGTTATGACCCGGTCTGCTGCCGCAAAGTCGGTGTCGACCTCGCCGAAGGTGAACTCGCGGTGAAAGGCCACGTTGGTGCCGAGCGCATCATGGACCAGGGGAGCACCATCGGTCATGGCCACGATGGGGTCTACCAGCACCTCAAGGCGCTCGTACTCGATCTCCACAAGCTCGGCCGCATCCTCGGCGATGGCCCGGCTCTCAGCGGCGATGGCCACGACTCCTTCGCCGCTGTATCGGACCTTGTCAACCGCCAGGCAACGCCAGGCGTGGTTCTCCGGATCGGGCCCGAAGTCCGGCAGGGGGTCGGTTATCTCGGCCGCCTGGGCCCCGGTCACCACCGCGGCAACCCCCGGAAGCGCCTCGGCCGCCGAGGTGTCGATGCTGACGATTCTGGCGTGGGCTTCGATGCTGCGGACCAGAGCCACCTCCAGCATGTTCGCCACCACCATGTCGTCTATGTAGTTGCCCTTGCCGAGCAGGAATCGCCGGTCCTCCAGGCGGGGGATCGACTTGCCGACCCAGTTCCTTTCGGCCTTGTGCTCACGTACGTCTGGCGCAGTCATGACGCCCTCCTCAGCCCTGGTCCGGTGATGGTTGTGTTCCCGCTTGATTTGCTGCCGCTTCAACCACCGCTTCGACGATGTACTGGTAGCCGGTGCAGCGGCACAGGTTGCTGGCAATGCCTTCCCGGGCCTGTTCTGCGTTGATGGTCGGGTTGTCCCGGATGAGCTCAAGGCTTCGCATCAACATGCCTGGTGTGCAGTACCCACACTGCAGACCCTGGGTCTGTCGGAATGCCTCCTGCAGGGGGTGGAGTTCGGCGCCATCCGCCAGTCCCTCGACGGTCTCGACCGTTGTTCCATCAGCTTGGACGGCCAGCATGAGACAGGACCGGATGCTCTGCCCATCGACAAGAATGGTGCAGGCACCGCAGGCCCCCTGTTCGCATCCAAGATGGGTACCGACCAAACTCAGCCGTTTGCGGAGGAAGTCGGCCAGCGACAGTCGAGGCTCAACGGTGTCATCGACCGTTCGACCGTTGACGGTCAGCGAAATCGACTGCGTTTCGGTGGGTGTCCGGTCGGTGGTGGTCACTGCGCTGATCCTCCGTTATTGGCGCCTGCTGCTCGATGGCCGGCTGCTCGATCGATGGCGGTGGTAAGGGCTCGCCGGACCATGGTGGCCGCCACTCGTTTCCGGTACTTGCCGGAGCCGAAGACGTCCGAGAACGGCTCCAGGTCGGCGGTGGCCGATTGTGCTGCATCGGTCAGCAACTCTGCGGTCGGTGCCTGGCCGGTCAGCTCCTGTTCGACAGCGGTGGCCCGCAACGGTCGGCCTGCGACGCCACTCATGGCGACGGCCACCCGATCGATCGAGCCCTGGCCAAGGTAGACGAGGACCGAGGCGGTCACTACCGGCCAGCTCTCATGGCTGTGGCTGAACTCTTCGAAGGCCTGGCCGGTGCCATCGGGCCAACGTTCGATGCGAACCTCTCGAAGCATCTCATCGTCGGCCAATGCCGTCATGTAGGGGCCTTGGAAGAACTCATCAGCGTTTATTTGACGTTCACCGGTGCTGGTGGCCGCCACCATGGTCGCCCCCTGGGCCAGAATGGCGCACGGGATTTCGGCGCTCGGGTCGGCATGGGCGATGCTGCCGACCACGGTACCCCGGTGGCGAATCGGCACCTGGCCGGCTCGGCCGATGGCTTCGGCCAACAGCGGTGCGCTGCCTCCCGCTCCGCTATCGTTCTCGACCGACCACTGGGTTGCGGCCGCTCCGACGATGAGCGACTCGTTGTCAGCATTGATATGCGTCAGATCACCGGCCCGTCCGATATCGATCAGATGGCTCGGCGATGCCAGACGGACCGAGAGCATCGGCAAGAGGCTTTGCCCACCAGCCAGAATCCGAGCCTCATCCCCAAGCTCGCGTAACGACTCGGCGGCCTCTGCGGCCGAATCGACCCTGCGGTACCGGAACGGTGGTGCCTTCATGCACACTCCCCTTGTGAGTTGCCTCGCCCGTTTTCGACACTAGTTCTGAATACGATTGCTTGCCATGCGGCTTGAAGAGAAGCCACGCTGATCGTAGGTTGGAGGCAAACAGCCAGAACGGAGCGAGCCATGCCTACAGCCACCATCGATCTCTCTCAGGATATTTACGAAACGATGATGGTCTACCCGGGGCATTTGAAGACCGTGCAGTTCCAACATGTGAGTCACGAGGAAACCACCGATCGGTTCACCAGCGATTTTTCCTTTCAGACCACGGGCTTGATGCTTAACGACAATGGCCCGACCCACGTCGACTCGTTCAGCCACATGGACCCCAGTCCGGACGCGCCGACTATCGATCAGATGTCGCTTGAGCTGTTCTTCGGGACCGCCATTTGTCTCGACGTGTCCGCCGTGCCCTCTCAGACCGACATCGAGCCGGCGCATCTCGACGCGGCCCTGGCCTCGTCCGGCCAGGAGTTGCATCAAGGTGACATCGTGCTGTTCCACACCGGAACGTGGGAGAAACACGTTGGTACCCGAGAGTATCTGACCGACTTCGCCGGTCTCGGCGAGGCCGGCTCGCAGTGGATCGCAGACCACGGCATCAAGAGCTTCGGCGTTGACTCGCCAACGCCTGATAATCCGGCCAGCACCACCTACCCCTGCCACATGATGTCGCGGGACAATCGCATAACCCACTACGAGAATCTGGCCAACCTCAGGCTTCTTCTTGGGAAGCGCTTCGATTTCTTCGGATTTCCCTTGAAGATCATCGGCGGTCACGGCGGGCCTACTCGTGCGGTGGCGCTGCTTCCCGACTGATCGCCGGCGCTCCACCCGCGCCGGCGATGGATCTCCCCGACGCCTGTACGACGTACTACAACCGGTTGGGAACCGACAGCCTGGACCTTGGCCTCTAGCCACGGTCGATACTCCACATCACAATGGCTGATGCCATGGTTGAGAAGGAGCGTTTCGAGTTGCGTGAACGTGAAGCGAAGCTGGCTGTCGAAAGCGGGTTCGAGTTACCAGGTCTCGAGGGAGCGGTTCCCGGGGTCGAGATGGGTCAGCCGGTCGAGCGTCCCGTTGCTGACACCTACTACGACACCGAAGACCTTCGTCTGCTTCGCTGGGGCGTCACGCTCCGACACCGCAAACGTAAGGGGTGGACGGTGAAGCTGCCCGTGTCCCGCAAGGGCCCTGCGCTCATTCGTGACGAGATCAACTTTCCCGGCCGTGCCGGGAAACCGCCAGCCGGAGCGGTTGCCCTGGTCGGCTCGTTCGCTCGCGGTCGGCCGCTGGTGGTCATCGCTACGTTGAGTACGGATCGGACCGCTCGGTCCTGGCTTGACGCCGACGGACAGGTTCTGGTTGAACTTGTCGACGACGGTGTCGTATGGGAGACCACAGACGGTCGAGGCTCCACGTTTCGTCAACTCGAAGTCGAGCTCGGGCCGAACGCCGACATGTCTCTCCTCGACGACCTCGTCGATCGCCTGGCCGCCGCCGGTGCTACACCGGAGCCGGGCGGCATCAAGGTACTGAAGGCGCTGGGTGCCGACGCCATCGGGCCACCTGAGGTAGTCATGGCGTCGCTCGGAGGCCGCCCTTCGGCTCGGCACGTGATTCAACAGGCTCTGGCACGGTCGGTGGCCCGGTTGATAGCGGAACTCCCGGTGGCACAGGTCGGGGAGGGCTCCGAAGGCATCCACCGGGCCCGGGTCGCCACTCGGCGGCTTCGCTCCGATCTCCAGACGTTCGGACCGCTGCTCGACCAGGGCTGGGCCAAGGCGTTGCGAGACGACCTCCGACCGCTCACCGTGCATCTTGGGACCGTACGCGATGCCGACGTGTTGCTCGACCGGTTCCAGACGATGCTGCGACGGCATCCCGAGATCGACCGGGATCGAGCCAAAGGAGTCCTGGACCTGCTCGGTCGCCAGCGCGTCGTCGCTCACGCTGCACTGATTGACCATCTCGCCTCCGGGACGGTGAACGACCTGCTGGATCGCCTGATCGCCGGCGTGGTCGATGTCCCGACCACACCTCGGGCAGACGAACCGGCGACGAAGCGGCTCCCACAATTGGTTCGCAAGCGGTGGCGCAAGCTGGACAGGGCCGTGAAGCGTCTTGGCGCCGACCCACTACCGGCGGCGCTGCACCGCGTGCGAATTCTCACCAAGGGGACCCGCTATTGCGCTGAGGCCGTGTCCGGCGCCTTCGGTCCTCGTTCCCGTAGATTCGCCAAGTCTCTGGCCAAGGTCCAGAACAGTCTCGGTGAACACAGCGACGCCATCGTCGCCGAGCGGTGGTTGGCGGCACATGCCGCAGAGCTGGAGCCGACCTCGGCCTTTGCCGCCGGACGCCTGGCCCAGCTCATGCATGCCGAGACCAACATTCACCGCCACGGCTGGAAGGAGCCGTACCAAGCCGCGGCACGGAAACGAAACCGAAGCTGGTTCGCCTAGCTGTGGGTCGTTATGAGCGCTCGGGAAACGCAGCCGGGACGGTGGATGCGGTATCGGGATAGCGACTCCAGGCGCCGGTCTCGAAGTCGTGGACCTTGCACGCTCTCGTCGTGGCCAGGAAATCTCGGATGCTGAGTCGACGTTGATCGACCTCATCGGGGAAGGCGGCCGCGATTGCCCTGGCGGCCTCCGGCAACCGGTAGCAGGGTATGCTCATGTCGACGTGGTGGGGGATGTGGACCATGATCCAGTGGAAGAAGAACTCGACCGGAGCGCTGGACCAGAGAATGGTCGTGCCTTCCACTTGACCTCGGAACCGGTTCCAGGACCGTCGGGGCCACCATCGAATTTCGGGATGGATGTGGTGAACGTAGACCACCCAGCCGATCATGTGGGAGAACAGTAGGAACGGGACGACGACTAGCTTCGCCCACAACCAGAAGCCTGCGAGGCCCGTCGCAGCGATGGCGAGTCCAAGGGTGGCGATGGCGTAGGCGGCGACGATCGCCTGGTCCCGCCGCATGACCTGACGCCACCGCTGAGGTGGGTCGAAGCGAACCATCTTGTTCCACCAGATTTGTCGCAGGTAGTACACCCCGGAACCGAGCGCACCCCACTCGACTCGGTGTCGAAGCCGCTGCCAGCCCGGAAGCGCCAGATACTGTTCGGCGGTCAACGGATGCCAAACGAAGTCCATGTTCTGGCGAAGGGTGTGACCGTGATGGACCCGGTTGTGACCGAATACCCAGACCTCGGTGGCGTGAAGCGACGGCAACATGGTCACTCTGGCCGTCAACGCGTTCGCCTTCGCGGAGTCGAACAGCGAGTCGTGGGCTGCGTCATGGCCGAGCACAAAGAGACCTGAAACGGCCAGCCCGGCCAACAGCCAGAGGGGAACCAGTAGTAGCGGGTTGTTGGTGAAAGCGAGACCTGCGGCTGCCAGCAGGTAGATCGACAGATCGCGAATGACAAGCCCGACGCCCCGGAGCGTGGATCGTTGGTAGCAGTGATCGGGGATTGCATCGATCACCGTTCGTAGGCCCGTCGGACGCTCATTTGTCGTCGTCATCGTGTTTGTCACCAGTCGTTTTCTTACGTCGCAAGTCTCCTCCGGGATCCCCGCCGGCCCTAGGGGCTTAGGTCCCCACTGGACGGTCAGGGACCGATCAGAGCCTTCATCAAATCGCGGGCCGAGACGATGCCCTGTAGATCGCCGATGCTGTCATCGCCGACAAGGATGTGCCTGATACCCCGCTCAACCATGACCCGAGCCGCACTGGTTGCGGAAGTCTCAGGCTCACACCAGACGATATCTGTGGAAACGATGTCGCTCACTCGTATGTTCTCGGGTCCTTCGGCTTTTCCATAGGCGCGAGTGAGGTCGCGTTCAGAAACGATGCCTATGAGGGTCTGCGTTGTGCCAACGCCCATCGCTCCAACGCCTACCGCTGAGAGCTTCCGGGCCAGTTCATCCAATCGGGCCTCTGGCGAGATTCTGGCTACGGCCCTGGTCATCAATTCACGCACGGGTGTGTCAGGGCTGAAGGCCCCGGGTTCGGTACTGCGCTGGATAGCCATAGATGCATCCTTACTCGACGCCGCCCAGGCCGACAGGGACGAAGGACCCCTCCGTGGGCGACGGACAGTGGTCTTGGCAACGAACCACTAGCATTGTTGTAGTGCGTCAACCAATGATGACATGTCGGATGTCGCGGAGACAGGTGGGGTCGCGTGGACTCTGATTTGGCGTTCAATGCGCTCGCTGATCCGATTAGACGCCGGATTCTTGAGATCTTGTCTCAGCATGAGGAGTGCAACGCAGGCGAGCTTGCAGAGCAGGTGGAAGAGGTCGGCCGCACTGCTGTCTCCGGCCATCTTCGTATTCTCCGTACAGCTGGCCTGATATCAGAACGCAAGGCCGGGCGGTTCCGGTACTACTCGATCGATCCATCGAGTTCAGCCCGAGAAGTCATCGGGCTGTTGCAGAGCGTCTTCCAGAGTTCTCTGGATCAGCTGAAGGAGACCGCTGAGGCCGCCAATGACAACGGTGAGGCCGGTTTGCCAGACGAACCGGCTTCAACAGCCCGAACGCTTCGAGGGTCGACGGCCAAGGCATCATCGTTGAAAGCCATGTGATGGGCACGCTCGCCCTCTCCGTCGAGCAACATCTTGACGTGGGACCCGAAGAGGTATTCTCACTGTTCGGTAGAGGGGAGAGAGCCGGCTGGCTGTTCGATGTTAGATGCGACCGGTTGGCCGTCGGTTCCACGGTCACCTTGACAGCGCCGATTGGGGGCGAGGTCGGCGTTGACCTGCTGGGCCGGATCAGTGCGCTGGCCCCACCCGGTCGGATCGAGATCGTTCACGACCAGCCGTGGAGGGGAAAGATTCGACTCAGGATCGACCCTCAGGGGACGGGTAGCCGAGTCAGGTTGCGGGCCGAACTTGACAACGAGGGGCTTGATTGGCTGATTCGTTTGCGAGGACACCCGACCCACGATCCACTCTCTGCCGACGAGCACCGAATCGGGGTGGTGACCAGCAAGTCTGGCCCAGGGAGTGTGTTCTCGGCGGCAACGAGTTACCTGGCTGCAATGGCCGTTGATGAGATCAATGCGGACGGCGGGATTGGAGGGCGGACGGCGAGGTTGTTGGTTGGTGATGATGGCACCGACGCGGGCAAGGCTGTGGTCGAAGCGCATCGGTTGGTTCAGGCCGGATGTCGAGTGATCATCGCCAACACGACTTCGGAGTCGTTCAACACCATGGCCACTGCGCTTCGGTCGACCGGTGTGTTGTTGGTGCACTCGCCCATGAACGAGGGTGGAGGTACCGGCGAGTTGGTCTTTCGCCTCGGTGAACGGCCACATGCTCAGCTTGGGGCAGCAGTTGCGCCAATGATGAAGCAATCGGGTGGTCGTCGTTGGTACTTGGCAGGCAACGACTACTGCTGGCCACGGGCCGTCAGCGGGGTGGCACACCGCGTTGTGACCCGCAATGGGGGCACGGTGGCAGGGATCGCCTACGCGCCGCTCGGGACCAATGACTTCACGCCCATAATCGAACAGATTCTTGCGTCACACGCAGAACTTGTGCTGTCAACGTTCGTTGGGGCCGACCTGGTGGCGTTCGAGCGTCAATGCCATGCCATGGGGGTGCGAGACCAGGCTCGCACGTTGGCGTTGGCCCTCGACGAACCGACGATCGAGCGCATCGGTGTTGCTGCCGCGGCCGGAAGCTATGGGGTTGCGGGATACTTCACCGCACTGGACAACGAACAAAACGCTGCGCTGCTAAAGAACTATCGCAGGGAGTTCGGTCGGTGGGCCCCGCCGGTGTCCAGCATCGCCGAGTCTGTCTACGAAGCCATTAGCCTCTACGCCGGGGCAGCTCGGCAGGCAGTGAGTGACAGTCCACGCGATGTCGCGCGGTCACTACCGTCTGGGCGATTCCAGTTTCCTCGTGGCGAGGTAAACATCGAAAATCCAAACAGTGTGAAACAACACCTTTACCTGGCCCGGGTGTCCGGAGGGGAGTTCTCGATCCAACCGCTTACCGACAGGTGAATCAGTCCCTATATCAACACGTGCATCAATGCATGCATCAATGCGTGCGTCAACATGTCGTGAAGTCTTGACATGTTGACGGGCGTGGAAGTAGGTTCCGAACTATCCGGAACGCGTAGGAGCCTCGATGCCAGTCACCCCACCAGACGCCGCCGCAATCGAAGCCATCGCAAGGCAGTACGGCCTCGACCTGGACGCCTCCGACGTTGAATCGTTCGGGCCCTTCGTTGAAGGTCTTCTCGAATCTTGGAACGCGGTTGAAGATCTCTACGCCGACATCGCTCCCGAGGTGCCAGATCGCCAATCGAACCGACCGTCCGCGGCCGAAAACCCCCTGAACGCCTGGTACGTAACAACGTCCATCACCGAGGCAAACAGTGGCCCGTTGGCTGGGCGCACAGTTGCGGTGAAAGACAACACCATGGTCGCCGGGGTGCCGATGATGAACGGCTCACACACCCTTCAAGGTTTTGTCCCGTCCCGCGATGCAACGATCGTCTCCCGGCTACTGGAAGCGGGAGCGACCATCACAGGTAAGGCCGTCTGTGAGGACCTCTGTTTCTCCGGCGGTTCGCATACGGCCAGGACCGGCAACGTTCTCAACCCGTGGGACCACACCAGATCCGCCGGTGGCTCGTCCTGCGGCAGCGCAGCTCTGGTCGCCGAGGGAGCGGTCGATATGGCGACCGGCGGTGACCAAGGTGGTTCGGTACGCATCCCCTCCGCATACAGCGGTGTTGTCGGACACAAACCGACGCACGGCCTCGTGCCATACACCGGGGCGTTCCCGATAGAGCAGACAATTGATCACCTTGGCCCGATCACCGCCACCGTCGGCGACGCAGCACTGATGCTGTCAATCATGGCCGGCTTGGATGGTCTCGATCCTCGCCAGCCCAACGATCTCGTGCCTCAGGATTACATCGGTGCCATCGGCCAATCGGCGGAGGGGCTGCGTATTGGCGTCGTGAGCGAAGGATTCGGTCTGGAGAACTCGGACTCCGGTGTGGATGACGCGGTCAGGGCCGCTGTTGATCAGTTGGTTGCCGCCGGTTTGACAGCCGAAGAGGTCTCCGTACCGTGGCACTCTCATGGCCCCAGAATTTGGGACGTCATCGCCACCGAGGGCGCAACCGTGCAGATGGTAGACGGCAATGCGTACGGCATGAACTGGCCCGGACTCTATGACCCCGAGCTGATCGAGTACTACGGCAACCAATCTCGAGCCAAAGCCAGTGAATTCTCCGAGACGGTCAAGCTGGTGCTGCTGGCGGGTCGACATGCGCTCAACACGCAACAGGGCAAGCACTACGCCATGGCAAGAAACCTGGCCTTTGAGCTCGCCGCGGCCTACGACGAGGCTCTATCGACCTACGACGTCTTGGCAATGCCGACACTGCCGATGACCGCAAGCGAGCTCCCGGAATCGGGTGCCGCTCGCGACGAGGTCATCGGCAAGGCCTTGGAGATGATCGCCAATACGGCGCCGTTTGATGTGACCGGCCACCCGGCAATATCGGTTCCCGCCGGCCTGGTCGACGGCCTTCCCGCCGGATTGATGCTCATCGGCAAACAATTCGATGACGCTACCTGCCTTCGAGTGGCCAACCAGTTCGAACAGGCGGTCGGGGGATTTCCTCGGCCACAATCGGCGAAAGTCGGGAGCTGAAATTATGAACGGAGTACATGATCTTGGCGGTGTCGACGGTATGGGCCCGGTCTCCATTGCCCAGGACGAGCCGGTCTTTCGAGCCGAGTGGGAGAAAGCTGCGTTCTCGCTCTTTGCCATGTCGTTCCGGGCCGGTTTCTTCGGTGTCGACCAGTTCAGACACGGCATCGAGCAGATGGATCCGGTGCACTATCTGGAATCCCCGTACTACGAGCATTGGCTGCACTCGGCGGAACACTACGGCGTGGCCAAGGGTGTAATCGACCCGGACGAACTCGACCGCCGGACCGAGCACTACCTTCAGAACCCGGATGAGCCGATGCCGGTCACCCATGACCCTGACCTGCTCGACTTCATCAACGGCGCGGTGAAACACGGCGCGCCGGCTAGCCGGGATTCAGACGCTGAAGCAAAATTCTCTGTTGGCGACCGGGTCACCGTCGACAACGACAGCCCGGCCGGCCATACCCGCAAGGCCCGCTACGTTCGAGGCCGAACCGGCGAAATCATCATGGCCCACGGGACGTTCATCTATCCCGACACCGCAGGAAACGGCCTCGGCGAAGATCCCGAGCACGTGTACACGGTGAGATTCACCAGCCAGGAACTGTGGGGGCCGGAGACCGCCGATTCAAACGGCTCGGTCACCTTTGATGTCTGGGAACCCTATATCTCGTTGGCCGCGTGAGCCGTTAGCAGCAGATTTCGACCCGCAATCGAGGACCACATCAGGAGCACCATGAGCGATACAACAGTCACAGATCAAGAACGGATTGCCGCCAGAGTCAAGGCCCTCGAGTCGATCATGATCGAGAAAGGCATCATGACCACCGAGGCCGTCGATCGCATGGTCGAAATCTATGAGACCGAGGTTGGACCGCAGCTCGGCGCCAGCGTCGTGGCCAAGGCGTGGTCTGACCCGGCGTTCAAATCCAGGCTGATGGCCGACGCCACCGAGGCGTGCGCCGAGATGGACATAAGCGGGCTGCAGGGTGAGGACATGGTGGTGGTCGAAAACACCGAGACCGTTCACAACGTCATCACATGCACACTCTGTTCCTGTTACCCCTGGCCTGTCCTGGGCCTTCCGCCGAACTGGTATAAGGGCCCGGCCTTTCGGTCCCGGATCGTCCGTGAACCGCGCAAGCTCCTCAGCGAAGATTTTGGCGTCGATATCCCAGACTCAGTCGAGATCCGAGTGTGGGACTCGTCGTCGGAGATGCGGTACTGGGTCCTGCCGATGCGGCCAGCGGGCACCGAGGGTTTAGACGAAAACGCGCTGGCCGCTCTAATCACCCGGGACTCGATGATCGGGACCGGGGTGCTGTAGCCGATGGCCTTTCGAACTGACGCCACCGAGCTTGGCGACGCCCGCCGACGGGTGGAAACCCTGGTCTCCCGGATCCCCGGAGACCGTGACACCACCTTTGACGAGCCTTGGGAGATCCGAGCCTTCGCCATGGCGGTAGCGGCATACGACAACGGCTGCTATGAGTGGTCGGAGTTCCAGCTGTCGCTCATCGAGTCAATAAAGACCTGGGAGGACAGCGGCGGCGAGGATGGCGAATCGGCCGAGTCCGCCACATGGTCCTACTACGAACACTGGCTTGCTGCGCTGGAGAACGTTCTGGCTGACAACGGCGCACTGTCGCCTTCGGTGCTCGACGATCGCACCACGACCATTCTGACCATTCCAAAGGATGCCAACCATCACGAAGCCCACCGTGAACCGGTGGCGATAGACCCCGCACGTTGAATTCGACGTCCCCCAAGGAGCCAACATGAATGACCAAGCTGTAGTTCAGATCGACCCGATCCATGTACCGGCCGTTGCCTGGTTCGTCGCTCTGGCCAGCGCCCTCATCCTCTACTTCGCCCTTCAGGAGAACGGCGTCGTTCTTGCCCAGAACTGGGAGGTCCTCCACGAGTTCTTCCATGATGGCCGCCACGCGTTCGGCGTTCCCTGTCACTAGAAGGCGGCGTCGGTGACCAGCAGCCATCTGACGCAGCACCCGCCCCACCTCGGTGGTGAACCTTCGCTGGCCGGGCTGATTCGACGGGGCCTCCTGGCAGGCGGATTGGCCGGTGCGATGTCAGCGCTGTATCTCGCCGTGGTTGTCGAGGGCACAATCGATGAGGCCCTCGCCATCGAGGCGGCAAGACACGGCGATGACGGCCACGTCCATGACGATGGGCTGTTCGGCCGGACGACGCAGGTCATCGGAGGTATGACAGCCGGGCTGTTGTACGGGCTGGTGGCCGGTCTGATTTTCTCCATTGTCTTTGCCAGGCTCCGACATCGACTACCGGGACGTGATGACTTTTTCCGGTCGCTGTCGCTTGCCGCCGTCGGCTTCTTGACCATCGTCGTCATCCCCGGTCTCAAGTATCCGGCCAACCCGCCAGGCGTTGGCGACCCTGCAACGGTCAACAGTAGAACGGTGGCGTTCCTGACCTTGATGGCCATGGGCATCGTGTTTGTGATGGTGGCATGGCATGGCGTACGCACTCTGCGCGAGCGAGGGTTTCAACAGCATCGAGCCACCGCGTTCGGTCTCGTGTTTGTAGCCATCACTGTCTCGTTGGCCTGGTGGGCCTGGAGCGATGCCCAGGCCGTTCCCGCTGACATTCCCGCCGACCTGCTCTGGCGATTCCGGGTCCTTTCCCTGGGCGGACTGGCCTTGCAGTGGTCGCTGATCGGGCTCATCTTCGGGTTGGTCACCGTTGCTCGAACCGGTCGGGATCGGTCCAAGATGGCGACGCCGTCCTGACTGCGCCTATGGCGTACAGCGGACCTGAGGGATGGCGGTTACCCGGTCTCGGCCTGTTCGAGTTGAGCCCTGGTCGCTGATTCGGCGGCATTCACTTGGGCCCGGATCGCCTTGTTGTAGTTGTATCGAAGCTTTGTCGGGTCGTTGTACTTCCCTGGCGACTTGCCAGTTGGCAGGACGTGAACCACTACGCCATCACGCAGGATCTCCAGCTCCCGAATAAAGCGATGTCTGCGAGCTATCTCGAACGACACCATCGCCACGTCCCATGGGTGTCTGGGCACCCCCAAGGGGTCGTCGATGTGGCCGACGTGCAATACATAGATCTCCTCGGCCCCCAGTTCGATGGCCCGAGACACCGGGATCGAGTTGACGACGCCGCCGTCGATGTAGTGTCGACCGCCCACCTCGACCGGTGGCAGAACACCGGGGAGCGCGCAAGAGGCGAGGATGGCATCGCCCACCGGGCCCTCTTCGAACCAGTGCTCGCTCGATGTTTCGATGCAGGCCGCCACACATTGGAACTGGACAAACGACTGCTCGAGGCGATCGTAAGGCACCCACTCATCGACCAGCTTCAGCAGTGGCTCGTTCGAATGGAGGTGGGTCCAGTGATTGACCAGATTTCGGGCCCGGTGAATCAGCGATTCACTGAAGATGGCCGATGCGGCCATCGCCTCCCACATCTCAGCCAGCCGGGCAGCCGATTGCTCAACCGGTGCCGAAGCCAGCACCGCCCCGTTGATCGAGCCGACCGAGGTGCCGACGATCAGATCGGGCTGGATGCCCTTCTCCGCCAACGCCTTGGCCATACCGACTTCCGCAGCGCCCCTCAGCCCGCCCCCACCCAACACCCGGGCCACTTTAGGTTGAGATCTGCACATGACCCGGAGTGTACCGACCGACGCCTCCGAGCCTGGGCCGGCATCTGAACGGCGAGCCCGATCATGTTACGGTATGGCCCAATCATAGGAACGGATTGCGATGGACAAACCTCCTCCTCGTTTGATACGGCGCCTTGTATTGACGCCGGTTCTCTTTGTCTGCGCCCTCGCCCTGACGATTCTGTCACCGTTGATCCACCTGGTGGCCGCCGTCCTGGATCTGCTGTTCGACCGAGGACGATGGCGGGCAAGTCGATTCGTCGGTATCGGGTTGGCCTTCTGTGTCGCCGAGGTCTTCGGGTTGTTCGCCCTGCTGACGGTGTGGATTGGGAGTGGTTTCGGACTGTTCATGAAACGGCCGTTCTGGATGAAGGCCAATACCATCCTGACCGGTCACTACATGGAGCTCGTCACCCGGGCCATCCGGTTCTTCCTGGGATTCGGGTTCTCTTGCACCTACGAACCGATGCCCGCCGGATCCCAGCTGCTTTTTGCGAGACACGCCGGTCCGGGCGACGCCTTCCTTATAGCCAGAGTTCTGATACGTGATCTGGGCCGCAGGGTCCACATGGTCGGGGCGTCCAAGCTCCAATGGGATCCATTTCTCGACATCGCTGGTCAGCGGCTGGGGTTCCATTACCTACAGCAGGAACCGACGAATCCAGGAGCCGACCTGGAGAAGATCCGAAACCTGGCACTGAACCTTCGCCGTGACGAAACGCTGGTGATATTTCCTGAAGGCGGGAACTTCACCAGCGGACGGCGAGCCCGTTCGATCGAACGCTTGCAGGCCAGCGGACGACACGACCACGTCAAGCGAGCGGAACAGCTCAAGCACACGCTGCTCCCCAAGACCGGCGGCGTGCACGCTGCGCTCGAAGGGGCGCCGACAGCGACGGTGGTGTTCATGGCTCATGTCGGGCTCGAGGGACTGCACGGGTTTGGAGACCTGTGGTCCTCGGTGCCGCTCGGTCGAAGCGTTTCGGCCCACGGCTGGTGCGCCCCGGCCGATGGGCGCCCAATCGATCGGGCCGAGCGGACCATATGGCTATTCGATCACTGGATCGCCGTCGACGACTGGATCGAGTCAAAGGTCGCCCTCGAGCCGGCGTAGGCGCGCCTTGTCTCCGAACGCGGACTTTCGCCTCTACGTCGGGTGCGCTGTCGGGACTAACGTCCGCGTTGAGCCGTACATGGGGTATGGCCAGGGCGAGCAGGACAGGCCGTCTATAGGAGGCAAACATGTCAGTGTTCGTACATACAGTCACGATGAAGGCCAAGCCGGGACGTCTCGCCGATGCCCGAGCCGAAGTCGCTCGTTTGGCTGAGAGCGCCGAAGCCAATGGTGCCAGCAGTGTCCGATTGCTGGCTTCGATGGCGGGTGACACCAGCGAAGGTGTTCTGGTGATGGAGTTCGAGAACGGTGAGGCCTGGGCCGCACTGATGCAGTCCGATATCGTCCGGGAGGCTCGTCGCACCCGGTACGAAGAGGACTACCCAATGGCCGTCACCAACACGTCGGTGTTCCAGGAGCTTGACATCAATCCTGTCTAGGCCAGCAGACGGTCAAAAGGAGCGATGTTGATCATCGGCTCTGGCTATTCGAGAACGGCTGGGCCGAGCGCGACGATCGTCGACCCGTCGGACGGCCCAAGCCGAGCACTCGATATCACCGAAACCGCCTATTGGGCGAGCCAGAGCAGCACGGCTTTGACTCGCCGGTGGGCCTGTTCTTCGAAGCCAAGACCGAGCTTGGAGAAAATCGAGTTGATGTGTTTCGCCACTGCTTTCTCGCTCAGAACCAGCTTCTGGGCGACAGCAGCGTTGTTCAACCCTTCGGCGATACAGCTAAGGACCTCTCGCTCGCGAGGGGTCAGGTTGTCGATTTCCGAAGGCCGTTTGCTTCTGGCGCGGACCACCACGTCGATGATCGACCCGTCCACCGCTGAACCGCCGCTCGATACCGATCGCACGGCTCGTTCCAGTTCCTCGGGGTTCACCTTGTCCTTCAGTAGATAGCCGAGGCGGTCGGAGCCGTCCTCGAACAGCTGCAGCACGTACTCCGGTTCGGCGAACTGGGAGAGAACGACGATGCCTACCTCGGGGTAGGTGTCCCGAATGGCCAGCGCCGCGGTGATGCCTTCGTCGGTGCCGGTCGGCGGCATGCGGATGTCGGTGACCACCACGTCTGGGCCATGCTCGGCCACTGCGTTCATGAGACTGTCGAAGTCCTCGCATTCGCAGACGAGTTCGACGTCGTCGATGACGTTCAGCACCGCAGCCACCCCCTGGCGGATCAACGAATGGTCGTCGGCCAGAACTATCCGGAGCGTCGCCGGGGGAGTGGGATTCGTCATTGGCGCCAATCGTAGGCTCCGGCTCGTATATCCTCCAACGCCGCTGGCGAGAGCGTGACCTTTGGGAGGTACCCGGTGGCGCCGCACGACCGCGCCCGCGGTGGCAGCTCGTCCTCATTGAGAGCTGAAACGAACACGATCAACAGTTCGGTGTTGGACCGGATGAGGGCTTCGGTGACCTCGACGCCGCTTCGGCTACCGAGATTGATGTCCAAGAGGATCAGGTGGGGCGGCGGATCGACGGCGAGCACCGCCTCGATCGCCTCATCGGCGGATGCTGATGACCCGACGAGAACGAAGCCCGGGGTTGCATCGATCACCGCTGCGGCGACGCTCCGATACCCGGCGTGATCGTCGACCACGAAGACCCTGGTCGGTCCGACAATATCCTGATCGGCTTCGAGGCCTTCGTGGTGGGTTGTATCGCAGTCGCTCATCGGCTTTCCGGTGTTGTCGTTGCTGCATATTTTCGCAGGGTTTCAGGACCGCTCCAATTGTGCGGACACCATTGCTTTGGGGGTGCCTGCACACCCGAAGGGCAGGAAGTTACGCCCTTCGAGACCCGGTGCGCCGCAAGCTAAGGTAGTTCGATGAGGCCGAGACCATGAGCGCGACCGGAATGACGGCGTCCGGCCCCGGCCGCGCCCGTACCCCCATCGAGACCTTCATCAACCTCGACATGTTGGGCACCCTGGGGGGCATGGTTCTGTTGGTCGTCGTCAATGGCATCTTCGTCCGCCAATTCGCCATTTGGCTTGTGCTTGCCGCGCTGTTCGGCCTCTTGGTGGCACTGGTCATTGCCAGGCGACGGGCTGAGTCAGGCGCTGTGCTGCGCTCCCTGGCCCTGATCACCGTAGGCAACTGGATGGTGGCGGTCGTCGTGCCGCTGGTGTTGCCATTCCTGTGGCCCGTCATGGCGCTGACCGTTCTGATGCCCATCGTGTTGTCCACCCCGTACCTGAACAGGCCACAGTTGTTCGCCACCATCGTGCTCGGCTCGATCGTGGTCGGGTCCGTCGCAGCGATCGGCTTGTTGAACGACGACGGCGGGGCCCTGCCGGACATCCGAGATGAGCTGGAATTGCCGCTGGTGGTCGGTGCCTTGATAGCCCAGATCGTTCCCATCGGTCTGATCGTCTGGCAGAACAACCGCATCCAACAGCAGAATCTTGGTCGCGCCACCGATCTGAACGCCCAACTGCTGCAATCTCAGGATGAGCTGGCTGCTTCTCGTCGGCGAGTGGTCGAGGCGGCGGACACCGAACGGCGACGGATCGAACGAGACCTACACGACGGTGCCCAACAGCGTCTGGTGGCGCTTGGCGTACGACTCCGATTGCTGGAAAGCCAGACCAGAGACCTCCCGGAGGTCCATGACGAGGTGGAGACGCTGGTCGGCGAGTTGGACGGAGCCGTTGAGGAGGTCCGGGAGCTGGCCCACGGTATCTACCCACCGCTGCTGCAGTCACGCGGACTGGTTGATGCCCTCAGCGCCGTTGCCAGGCGGTCGGCGTTGTCGGTCACGCCGACCATCGATGACGTCGGGCGCCTCGACCAGTCGACCGAGACCGCCCTCTATTTCACGGCGACAGAAGCGTTGACCAATGCGGCCAAGCACGCCCCGGGCTCCTCGGTTGGCCTGTCGCTCACGGAGGAGGCCGGCACGCTGCGATTGGCCGTGACCGATGACGGGCCGGGATTCGACGTCGAAGAGACCAAGCGATCGCACGGCACCGCCAACATGGGTGACCGGGTGGCCGCGGTCGGTGGCCGGCTCGACGTGTCCTCCACCCCAGGCAGGGGAACCACGGTTACCGCCACGGTGCCGCGAGACCTGGCAGATCAGGTCACCACCCGGCCGGCATCACAAAACGCTTCGGTCGACTAGCGCCTCCTTCACCCAGTGGTGGTGCCCGGCGGGGGGTGCCCGGTCGGGGTGCCGAGTGGGGGTGCCGAGTGGGGGTGCCGAGTGGGGGTGCCGAGTGGGGGTGAAGGAACCCCCTCCGACGGTGGCTGCTTCACGGGGGTAAAACACGTGTTGTCGCCATGTTTCGCATCGGCCAGAGCGTTCACGCTGAATGAGTCGAATCGAAATCTGGAGGAACGCCATGAGGCGGAGAAGCAAGCAAGGAAACGTCGACGGTAGTCGACCGAGCAGTGCAGCGGGGCGCCGGCGGCTGCTGCCGGTGCTGGCGGGACTGACGATGCTCAGCGCAGCATGCACCATCTCGGTACCCGAGATCAGCGCAGGCGATGGGACCGGCAACGGTGACGGTGGCGGCGACGTGACCGTCACCATCGCGCCGATCGGTGGTGGCGACCACGGTAACGATGGTGGTGGCGACGGTGCAGATACCGGCGGTGACAGCAACGATGGCGGTGGTGCCACCGGATCGACCACCATTCCGATGCCGACACAGGATCCGCGGATCGGCCAGACC
Source organism: Phascolosoma agassizii (assembly GCA_035593235.1). Classification (NCBI taxonomy): domain Eukaryota; kingdom Metazoa; phylum Annelida; class Sipuncula; order Phascolosomatiformes; family Phascolosomatidae; genus Phascolosoma; species Phascolosoma agassizii. The sequence goes on from JAVJHY011988317.1 coordinate 42,640, forward strand.
ATCCAGTCGTTCGGGAAATGGCAGGCCAGAGACATCCCACCGTTCACCGATGACCGGAAGCTGACGAGCGACACGTTCGAAGCGCCGAACCGAGTGGTGGTCACCTGCGCTCCGGCGCTGGAGTCACGGACGTTCCAGTCCGGTGTGTTCGAGGACTTTGCCACCTTCCCCTTCTCCGGCGACATCCGGCCCGGTCTGATCGTGGAAGGGGTGGGCATCGAGGACGGCGATCTCCGGGTCGTTCCGCTTGACAGAAACCCGATCCCGCTCGTGGTCAACCTGGCATCGGAGCAGCCGAGCATCGTTGTCGATAATCCGACGCCGAGCAACCTGCAGGCCGGTGTGTCTGCGTTGATGCGGGCAGCCGATGAGCGGATCAGCGGCCTGGCGGTTGTCCCGGCCAACATCCGCTTCTCGCAGACGACCGTCAGCTCCTACGAGGAGGCGGTGCTCAGCATGGGTGTCTCACTCCGTTACGACTCACCGGACCTCCAGGCCGAGTTCAAGTCCGCCTTTGAGCAGCGCACCGGTTCGGAGCGTCACAGCGTGATGGTTCGTTTGCTCCAACCGATGTTCACCATAAAGACCGACCAGTCGGCCATCTCGGGCCCCGGCGACTTCTTCGCCCCGACGGTGACCATGGATGACCTCGCCAACCTGCAGGGGCAGAACCGTCTCGGCCAGGACAATCCACCGGTTCTAATCGACGCCGTCACCTACGGTCGGGTCGTGTACATGACGGTCACCAGTTCCACGGTCACGAGTTCCGACGAGCTTCTGGTTGCGGTGAGCGGTGCCTACAACGGATTCTCCGGGGATGCCACGGTCGAGGAAAAGAACCGCCAGATCGTCTCCAAGTCCGAGGTTCAGATCGAGGCCTACGGCGGAGACGATGACATTGCCCTGAAGGCGCTGGAGACCGGCCGGATCCAAGACTTCATGGAGAGCGTGAACACGAGCACCGCCGCCCCGTTGAGCATGGTGCTGCGCACTCTTGACAGCACGAAGCTGTCGGTCAGCGACGAGGCGACGATCACCGACATAGGCTGCACCCGACGGACCAAGCCGAACGAGATCGGCCTCCAGCTCGACGTCGGCAACAATACGTGGGTCACCGTCAGGGTCAATGGAGCGGAGTTGAGCACCTACAAGGCCAATACCTCGCAGTACGTCGACTTGACCTCAAAGCTGCGTACCACCGGCAACAACCGGGTGGAGCTGGTCTATCAACCCCCCACCTGCATCGGCGGCTCGATGACCAACAGCTTCCGGGTCAACGGCACCGCTTACCAGGGCAAACAATGGCGCATCGCCGGCCATGCCGGCGAGTGGGCGTGCACCGAGACCGGTACCTGGAACATCGATGCGGCGACCGGCACCGTTGCCCTGGCCAGCGGGCCGCCTGCACTTCGAGAAACCTAGTGGGTGTCTAGCCAACCGGCACCCACTCCAGAGCTGCCACTCCTCGCGACGGCATGGCACTCAGCCCCCGGAAACCCGGGGGCTGAGTCGCGCCCCGGCGAAGGTTGGTACGGCTTACTTCGAGTACGGCGAAGCTTGGCCTGGAGGATGTCAATCTCAGCGTTCAAAGGACGGAAGCTACAGCACTGTAGTAACGTGCGTGGCCCACCGCGCACACCCCGTGCGCGGCGCTAGGAAGGTGGCAGACCATGTACATTTACGGAGTACAGATCCAGGCCAAGCCGGGGCGAGGTGGCGAAGCGGGAGCGAAGGTGGCCGAGCTTCGCGAGGTCGTCAGCGCCGCGGTCGGCCAGCCCGGCTACGCGTGGGCGGTGGCCGCCGGCGGTCCCATCGGCGCGTTCATGTTGAGCACCAGGCTGGAAGGCACGGCCGACCTGATCGACCTCCAGATGACGCTGGCGGCCAACGACGACTACCAGAAGTTGGCGGCCAGCGCCGCCGACCTGTGGGCCGGACCAGTACAGACGGAGCTGGCTCAAGTGGTCGCCACGACCGGGGAACCGGGCGAGCCCAAGCCGGTGCTCTCCATGACGAGGGCTACGATCGCTGGTGGTCACCTCGAAGATGCCATGGCTTGGAGCAACGAAGTCCTGGAGCACGTCACCGGCGTGACGGGCCTGGGTGGCATGCTGGCCATGGGTGCGGCAGGCAACTTCCCCTCTGTCACCTGGCTCTTCGGAACCGATTCGGGGGCGGCCAGCGATGCCGCCAACGACGCCCTGCTGGCCGATCCCGGCTACATCGGGCTCGTCGATCGAGGTGGCGACTTTCTCGTCGACGGGAGCGCTGAGCGAGTCCTGCTCGTCCAGTTGCCCTAGACGGCCGGCGGCGTCCAACCACAGTGCAGGCGGAGCGCGGCATCGAGTGAGAGATCGATGAGTCGCTGTCGGATTGTAGATGCTCGCAGTCGATCGCGATCTTGCCAAGCCGCGCTGCTGACGTCGTCGCCAACATAGAGAAACTGACCAAACCGGATACCGCGGAATGAGGCCACTGCCATCAGTGCTGCTGCCTCCATCTCAACAACAAGACAACCTTCGTCCCTGCGCCGCTCGATCTTGCCTCGCGTCTCACGAAACAGGCCATCGGTCGTCCACGTCTTGCAGACAGTGTGATCCCAGCTAACCGCCCTGGCGGCCTCCACCAGCACGTCCACGTCCCGCTCGGGCGACGCTACCTCGCGCCCGGGCGGCAGGTAGTGGTAGGACGTTCCCTCGTCGCGGATGGCGGCGTTGACAATCATGAGATCACCGAGCGGGCGGCCGGTAAGCGAGCCGGCGTCGCCGCAAGCGACGATGTTTGAGCAGCCGGCGGCAATGACCCGCTCCACAGATGCCGCGGCGAGCGGGGCACCCTGTCCTGGATAGAAGAGCCCGGCCGACTGACCTTTGTGCCTGATCTGCAGTAGGGGCAAACCACTCGGTAGCGGCATCACAACCTTGGCGCTCCTGCGAGCGACATTCACGAGGTCAACGAAGTGGCATGCCACGGCGTAGCGGGGGACACTACCGTCCGGGGTCTGGCCCTCGGGGTCGAATATCCCAACGGGGTCAGGATCGAATTCCAGGATGGGAGCGTCCGAGGTCACCGACCCAGTGTGGACGCAACGGCTCCGACGAGCGAACAGACCAGTGTTGTCCGATGACCAGACTCGCCGGCTATTCCGTGCACTCAGGGAGCCGAGCGGTGGTGTTTGGCGTCCGGCAGCCTGTGGTCTGCTCGACCGCTGTGCCGCACAGCTGTTTGTTTTTCCTGTATCTATCTTGATCGCTCGGCCGTTGAATTAGATATGAGGCAATTTCCGGCAAGGAGTCAGCCAAGGGCCGGCGAAACGATAGGCGACTTCGACTCGTTCTACCGTCAGGAACACGCAAGGCAGGTCAAGCAGGCAAAGCTATTGACTGGCTCCGATGACCTTGCCAACGATCTAGTGCACGATGCCTTCATCCGCATCTACCGACGCTGGGGGCATCTCGACAACCCCGGTGGATACCTGAACCAATCGGTATTGAACGCCTGTCGAGACGAAGAGCGCTCCCGGACCGTCCGGTTTCGTGCTCTCGCCCGGCTAACCGAGCCGACAAAGACAGTAGAGCCAACCGACCATCTGACCGATGCCCTGATGGCATTGCCGTTCAACCAGCGGGCTCCGATTGTCCTTCGCTACTACGCAGGCATGACGGTCAACGAAATCGCCGACCAGCTCAACGTGCCCCCCGGGTCGATTGGTCCGTGGACCAGACGAGGTCTCAACAAACTCAGAGAGGCATTGTCATGACCAATATCGAGAACGAACTCGGTCAGCAGCTGCATCGAATCGCTGAAACGACCACTGTCAGGCCCGATCTTGAGGGTGTGAAGAGCGGAAGAGCGCCAGGGTCCGACCGGAACTCACCAGGTGGCAAAAATGCAGCTCCCCGACTGGCGTTCTTGGCTGCCGCTGCGGTCATCCTTATCGGAGGCTGGGCCATCGTGGCCGGCATTCGAGACCGCTCATTCGACGTTGCTTCTGAAGCCGCTTCCGATGACGGTGTCGTTGATCTGCCACCCAGCTCATCGATTCCGGCCGACGGCGAGCTGGCGGTTGGCGCCTTGGAGGGCGATTTGCCGACCATTTACCTCGAATCGCGTCGGATTCGGCCGGTGACGTTGTCCCTCAACCGGTTCCCCGCTGGCGACATCCCCGACACGCTGTGGGAGCTGAAGTCCAGCTACGAGATCGATGGGGCAGGGTCTTCCGAGGACGAAAGCGCAGAATCAGGTGTCAACGTCCTGGCGATGCCAATCGCAGTCACCAGTGTTGAAGAACAGCTGGCAGGCAATGATGCCGGAACAGAGACCACGTCAGTCTCGGTTCTTGGAGGAGAGGGTTGGCTCCTCGAAAACACAGTCGGTGAGACAATCACCATCTTCGAGACAGTGAGCCACGTGGTGGTCTTGGCATTCTTGGGCAACCCAAGCGACGGAGCTATCGAGTTGGTTTTGGCTTCGGTGTCCGATGACCTCACCGGCTTCCAACGGATTGCAGCAAACGATGGACTCGACGATTGGGTCTTAGCGGCTGTCGACAGCCCGAGCCTCGAACTCGAAACGCTGTTTCCTCGAACCGAGGCGGCAGAAGCGCAGCAAGAGCCTTCTCAAGATCTGGCAGGAGTGGACCAGCTGTTACAGGAGTCAGACCTCATCGATGGCGACTTCGCATATTCCTTCCGGGAGCTGAGGATGAACGGCCCCGATCCCGTCGAGACCGATGAGATCTTGGCCGAGGTTGGATGTCGGGTGCTCGGAGAACTCATCGCAACGGTCTCGGCCCAGGAACACTATTCGAATGAATTCGTCGGCAGCGGCGGCTGGGATTTCAGTCATGGAGTCCTTGAAATCGACCCTGAGATCGCCCAGCAAGTCATGGACGGCTTCGGGCGAGTCGGCGCCGAGTGCACCGGATGGACCGACCTCTCAACCGCCACATCCGCAGCCTTCGGCCAGGATGGTTTCTTCCTCGCCGCATACCAGCAGGACAACCTCGTCTTTTACATCGAATTGGAGAACGGCAACGATCGCACCGGGCCAGCCCGCCTCGAACACCTTCTAACTGCAACACAAACCAGATAGCCGGGCCTACCGAATCAGAGCCCACTAGTCGTCACGAGCGCAGTGCTCACGAGCCCTCATCTGCCTTCATCTCACCATCGCGGCAGTGGTGGTTCTCGCAGGATGCGCTGCTGCTGAACCCGCTGCCACTGGTGACCAGACGAGTGACATCGTTGTGAGTTCTTGGGTATCTCGAAGATGGCCCCGAGTCCGACTACAGGATCGGAGATGACAACCGGGTCCGGGGCTGGGGCGGGTGTCGTCCGAACCTGATCAAGGAAGATCTTGTCGCGACGCGGTGGTATCCGACCGCACCGGTCAGTCCAGATGCCAGCACGTTTGAGATAGGGGTCCAGGGCGGTGGATGCGTTGTCGGTAACGATGTTGAGCCAGTGACCGAAGTTGTCACGATCGACGTCGTCGAGGACGCCGAATCGATCACGGTCGTTGTTTGGGCCCGAGATCGCAATCTCTCGGACCCATCAGGTGAATGCGACAGGGTAGGCCTATCCATCGACGCCGAGATCAAGCTCACGATGCCGAAAGGCGAGCGTTCGATCGTTGACGGTGGAACCGTTCCCGCCATGCCTCCCCGGCAAAGGTGAAAGACCGACCCTGCCGACCGAACACCAAGGCCCCATCGAACACCAACTCAGTTCCGACCGCCAGACTTCCCGCCACCGGCAGCACCCGATAACGAAGCCACTGGCCCGCATAGAAATACCGCCCAGGGTTACGGCTTGTAGTCCTCGAATTCCCAGGCAAGGTATCTCCCGATCTTTTGTGCGACCTCGCTCCAGCTTTGCCCGATGGAATGTTCGATGAGGTCCTCTATCGCGTGCTTGAATGCAGGTGGATCCCAATCGTGGACGAGTAGATAGTGACGAAGGAAGGTTGGTCTGCGCTCACTGTCGCTCTGCGCTCGGGCAGCCAGCCAGGTCGGAGTGCAGACAGTGATGTCGAAGGCCCCTTCCCCAGCGTCATCAGCCGGTCCGATCATTGCCTGAACCAGTACGACGAAGTCGTTTGGCTCGGGCGGCACCTGGCTATCCAGATCGAGATCTGGGGACATGATCGATGGCGCGTCCAGTCGGGCCCCTGGTGTTTGGGGCTGATCGGTTCTAGCGTGTCCTCCCGGACCCAACTTTCTCAGTTCACGGCAACCGGCTGGCGTCAGCGATCAACTGCCGGTAGATAGCATCGGAGATCTTGCGTTTCAACGCACGGATCGCTTCCTTGCTGGTCTTGCCCTCAGCGAGTTTCTCGTCGTAGTAGTCGGCGCCCCTCGGTCTGGCGAGAGATCTGGGTGATGGCAGCGATATGGATCGCCCAGTTCAGCTGGCGGTTCCCACGCGGGTTCAAGCGGTGCCGTGTCTTGTTGCCCGATGACGCCTCGATAGGAGCCGTCGCGTTGTATGACGCGTAGTGGTCCTTCGACCGGAAACGGTTCACGTCTCCGGACTGGCCGACAATCATGCCAGCACCAATCCGGCCGACCCCGACAACATCGGTGACCGTCATTCCCGACGCCGCCACAGAGCGACCGATACGAACCGCCGACGCTTTCAACAAGGCGTCATAACGCTCGATGTCAGCAACCAGCTCACGACAGATCTCGACTCTCTGACCAACGATCTGATCTGCCAAGTCGACTGTGTCGAGAACCGTGTTTGCCATGGTCACAGAGATCCGCCTGGCGGTACCGCCAGGAACAAGTTCAAGCAACAACGCATGAACACAACAACACACCGTGTTACGATCCCGGCCGATGTCACGGTGACGTTTCACCACCATCGGTAGCACCCCAACATGATCTGGCCAAGGAACCGGCTGGCAGCAATTCGTACTAAGGCCAACCCCGAAGGGCCGCAAGCACTGATAGAGCCAACCAACCGAAAACCCCACGCTACGGAACCACCGCAACGCACCAACATCATGCAATCAGGCACCGATGCGGTGCTCGACGATCCCGCTCATGCAGCCACCCCGGGGAGTTGGGATCTGTGGCCATGACCCCCTGGTTGCCGATATTCAATATCGAAGCCCGGACACCCAGGCTCCTGCTGACTGGACTCACCGATCAGATGATCCCGGGGCTTCTGGAGGCCGTCCAGAGCGGAGGCACCCAGTCGGTGTCGAGACCGGATCCTTTCCACCGACCCACCTAATGGGCGCGGCGCTCGAACGCACCTGCATCCTGACGTGGTGGGTTCTGATGATCTGTGGCGGCTCCGAAAGGGCACCAGCGAGATAAGCGAACTCAATGACACAGTCCTCCCTAGGGATCACGTTGCCTTCGAACGGCGGCTCGTCGCCAGAGCCACGGACCGATCAACCCGAGGGCGCTCCGACGTCCCTTCGACGTCTGGACCCACAGATCCCTGCCAGCGTCGTCCACGAAACGTGCAGTCACGCTACGGACCCGGTTGTCAGGAAATGTAGCCCAGCCCTCCACGGCAATGAACCGCCAATCGTCATTCGGTACAGCCATCATGTAGCCGCCGTCCGCCTCCTTCGCCCGCTGATAGCTCGGAGGGTGCGGCGCTTTGGTCGCTGGTCGCCTTGGCCGAAGAGTTCAGCGAGTCCACCGGTCACGTGGACCTAGCCGAGATTGCGCCAGAACTTGAACGGGTACCACATGGCGATGCGGTCATACCTCTCAGCTTGTGGGTCGAACCAGCCCAATTCTCCCATGGATACAAGGACGCACAACGGCACCGATACCCCGCTGTTGAACGTGCGTCCTATCCCATTCGTCGAGAACGGTCAGGCTTCTACGATTGCCCGGTGATGCACTGGTACCGGCGATACAGGGAGCGAGTCCGCGCAGAGTTGTTGGCCGACCCTCGCCATCCGAGTGTTCAGGGGTACATCGAGGAGCTGCAACGGCGACCTCGTCGTGGCTCATCAGTGTCGGCGGTGGATGTCAGCTACCTCGCTCGATGCGAAACTCGATCCGTCGGTTGTGGGCTCGGCCCTCATCCGTGTTGTTTTCGCCGATCGGTTGGGTGTCGCCAGCTCCGACAGTCGCAACCACCGAAGCGGGGACGCCAAGCTCGACCAAGCTTCGTCGCACCGCGTTGGCTCGCCGAAGGGAGAGCTCCTGGTTGTGCGTCGTCGTTCCCGTACTGTCGGTATGACCCACGATCGTCATCGTCCAGTCCAGGTGGGCGATGAAGAGCTCTGCGAGGTCGTTCAGCACCTGCTCCTCATCGGCCAGGATGTCGGATCCGACGGCGAAGAGAAGCGATGCGTCGACCACGATGTCGCCGCTCGGAGGTGGGGCACCGGCGAGCACCTTCAACTCGTCGACCACGGCAATGCCGGCAGGGTGGTAGCCGCCTGTGAGCTCAGACATGAGCCGGCCTGCGGTTTCCTCGTCGGCGACGGTACCCCGATAGGTCATCTGGCCGGCCGAGATGACGAGGACGGCGGCCTCAGGGTCGGGAGCCGCCGTTTCGCTGCCGCCCGACCGTGTCAGGTCGACGGCATCCGACAATCGGGCTTGAACAACGACCTCGCGCTGTTGGTCGTTCAACTCGATGTAGTGGTTGATCGGGTCGCTGAGGACAACGGTCAGGTCGGACGCCGGGACGGGAGCGCAACCGATGGAGAAGTTGTCGAGCGATCCGAAGTCGACCACGACTCCTCCATCACTGCCGGCTCGGCCTCCACGGATTCGAGCTTCGAACGGCTCGTCGATGCCCGCTGTCTCGAAGCTGTAGCAGATTTCATTGTTCTGGGGGTCGAGGCGGAGTTCGGCGATCCCACTGGCCGAACTGGCTCCGTCTAAAGCATCCGCTCGCACATTGAAGGCGACAACCCCCGCTGCCACCGGGTCGCTGACCAGATCCGACGCAACGTCAGTGTCCACCTGGTCAGGGTCGCCGTGGGCCAAACTGGTGGGAGCAGATGTGGGCACGGCCTCGGTGGCCAGCCTGGTTGGGTTGGTTTCCTGGGCTGTATTCGTGACGCCGCTCGTCGAGACAGCCCGACCAACGAGGAACGCCGCGATCACCGCCACCGGCACGAACAGTGCCGCCAACCCGATCAGGATCGGCAAGCGGGAACCGTTGTCTCGCCGGGGGTTCTCGGCTGGGGAGACTTTATCATGGTCCGCCCTCGAGATGACCAGCCAGGATCCGAACCCTGTCTCCGCCGTCGACCTCGGCTCGGCGGCGTCCTCGTTCCTGCGGGCCAAACCTTCCACGCCGTACTCATCCGGGAAGAGCTCTCGCATTAACTGACCCGCCGTCGTCGAAGCAGCCTCGTCATCATGTTCTTCCGCCACGTAGTGGTAACCCGCCTCACCTGGCCATCATTCCGGCCTCAACCGAGTGTCAAGGCTTCCAACGACATCATGCGATACGGAGGTGTCGATAGTTGGGTCGGCAATTGTTCTGAGGCCAGCGGCAGTTCGAGCGCACCGGCAAAGCTGACGAAACCTACGAACGCATCCAGGAGGTGACCGAAGCGACCTGGCGACTCGTCCCACTCCTTGAGGACAGCGAAATGGAGAGTGCCTGGGACGAGGTTGTCAGTCCGAGGACGGGAGGCGCAGGCTCGCTGTCGTCAGGGCAGGGCCGTGGGTCTACAGATGCCGACCTGAAGGCATGTGGACCTACTCCTACTATTGAGCTGTGACCTACTACAAGAACCTAGGGTTCTCCATCCCGATCAAGGGGGTGACTGCAGTGTCTTTCAAGCCATAAACAATGCCTAAAGCGTCCTTGAGGATCCCGAGACCCGGCGCACCTACGATTGAGAGCTACCTGACGAAGTGCTGACAAGGGATCGACCATCCAGGTACGAATACGATATTGCCGAGCCAGAACCCAGAACCTACTTCCAGCGATGGGTCCGTAAGGTCGAGCGCAGAAACAAGATGGAGTCCGAGATGGCAAAGGACTTCGTCGCCGGGGCGGTGATCAGCGCTACCGTTGCGTTGCTGACGTCAACCCCGATCGTAGCAGCGGTGCAGGCGGTCTTGTTGTGAGGTGTATCGGCCCTCCGCTTGCAAAACTCGTGACCGCGGGTAGCCGGCGAGACTGATCCGGCCGTCAGGAACCTCCTCAGCCACGCTCGCCTGACTCCGTCCTGCAGTGCCCGGTAACGACACCGATGGCCCGCTGTCAGCATGGCCAGAGTTGATGGACCGAGGGCGAACTGCTCGGCGACTACCTGTCTTCGTTGGTCGGATCTCGGGATGGCGTTTGCCGTCGTCACCCATGACCAGTGTGAGCCCCACCTATGCCAGCAACTAGAGATAGTGGCGTAAGGCTGTTCGGCTATCGGACTCATCGAAGGCAGAGCCACAAAGCCAGTGTTCGACGTTTTACCTGGTCAGCGCTATTGGATGCGCATGCCCGAGATGGAGCGGGCGATCACCAACTGTTGGATTTGTTCTGTGCCTTCGAAGATGTCGTAGATCTTGGCGTCTCGGTGCCAGCGTTCCACGGGATAGTCGCTGACGTAGCCGTAGCCGCCGAGAATCTGCATAGCCCGCTCAGTCGACCAGACGGCTACCCGGCCGGCCTTGAGTTTGGCCATTGAGCCTTCGGCGTTCTTGAACTTCTTCTGCTTGCCGAGCCAGGCCGCGCGGTAGGTCAGCATTCTGGCGGCATCGATCTCGGTTGCCATGTCGGCCAGTATGAAGGCGATCGACTGGTTCTCGATGATCGCTCGCCCGAAAGCTCGGCGCTCCTTGGCGTACTCCAGCGAGTATTCATAGGCCGCCCTGGCGATGCCGATGGCCTGGGCCGCCACGGCCGGTCTCGTGGCCTCGAAGGTTTGCATCGCCGCCTGGCGATCATTGGTCTTGCCTTCTCGGACTCCGGCCAACCGCTCATCAAGCCGTTCCTTGCTGCCGAGCAGGCAGCTCCCGGGGATGCGGCAGTCGTCGAGCACGACCTCGGCGGTGTGACTAGCCCGGATGCCGTGCTTCGAGAATTTCTGCCCCATCGACAACCCTGGGGTGTTGGGGGGAACGATGAAGCTGGCCTGCCCTTTCGAACCCAGCTTCGGATCGACGACGGCAACCACGACGTGGATGTTGGCGATACCTCCATTGGTGATCCAGGTCTTGGTCCCGTTGAGGACCCATTCGTCTGTGGCTTGATCGTAAACAGCTCGAGTCCGATAAGCGGCAACGTCGGACCCGGCGTCCGGCTCAGAAGCGGCGAACGCTCCAAGCTTCACGTCCGAGGCGTCGCCATAACATTGGGGGACCCATTCCATGACCTGCTCACTGGTACCGGATGCGGCGATGCCCGCAGCGGCAAGGCCTGAGCCCATGATGGACATCCCGATACCCGCATCGCCCCAGAACATCTCTTCCAGCGCAACCGGCATGGAAAGCCCGGACGAGTCGTTCATCATCATCTCGGCCATGAATTCCCAGCCGTAGAGTCCGATCTTCGCTGACTCCTCAAGGATTGGCCACGGCGTCTCCTCCCGCTCGTCCCATTCCTGGGCTGCGGGACGAATCACATCTTCGGCAAAGTCGTGGACCCATTTCTGCAGCTGCAGCTGGTCCTCGTTGAGATCTAGTGAGAATTCGCTCATATCACTGCTCCTCTTCATCTGATGTCTTCGATCGATGTCGAGGACATCTTGAACCCAGACTCAAGTTACCTATAGGTAACTTAGCATCGATAGCGCCAAAAGTCATCCCGCCGGCGATGAACGCTGCTCAAACCGACCTCGTCGGCAATCAAACTCGTCGAGTCGCTCAAGCCGGCGTCAGAGACCGAGGGACCTGTTTTTACGCTCGCTGGTCCTCGAGTTGACGCACCAGCGCCCCGAGGTGGGCCATGAACTGATCGGTGTTGGCCTGATCGTCGTCGCCGAGCATCTCCACCGGCTCGCCGAGGCGCACGGTCACCGTCGGACGGTTCCACTGCAACCGTGGGGCCGATCCCCGAGGCCAGACGTGATCGGTGCCGACAAAGGCCACCGGCACGACGCTGGCGCCGGCGCGGCGAGCGATTCTCGACAGACCGGGACGAGCCGACCCGACGCCGGTCTCGCTCCGCTCCCCCTTCGGCACCAGCCTCCCCTCGGGCATCATCGACACGATGTGCCCGGAGCCCAGCGCCGCCACCGCTTCATCCTCGGCGCTCTGCCGTTTTGCCGATGAGGTGGAGATCGAACCGAGCCGCCTCAGGATCGATCCGGAAAAGCCGCTGTCCACGAGATCGGACCGAATAAGGATCCGACTGGACATGTCGAAGCGGGCAAAGATGGCCAGTGTGGCCACCACATCAAAGAAGCTGCGATGGTTCCCGGCGAACAGCACGGGCTTGGCGGTCGGGACGCTGAGTGTGTCCGGCAGATCGAGCTTGGCAATCGGCGCCGCCAGCCGGGTACACCAACGCCCGGTCCGAACAAACTGTCGATGATGAGGCGTTTGTTTCACGATCGTTGATCCTACTCACCGAACCGACGGCCGACCCAACAGCGAATGTCCGCAGCGAATACCAACAGCGAATGTCAAAGGTGAATGTCAGGGGCTGTGGTAGCTAGTTCTTCGGCACCGGGATGAAGTTGTTGCCAGGGTAGTTCTGGAAGTTGTTGAGCTTTGCCAACTGACGGTCCGTTCCGGTCTGGCCGAACGAGCAGTTCCTGGCCGCCTTCATACAACCGTCGGTCCACAGATCCATGGTCTCGTCGTTCCAGCCGCCCCACCAGTCGGCGTGGAGGGTGGCCCCGGAACCGGTGTTGAAGCCACCGCTACGGTCCGAAGCCAGATGCCAGTCCTTGGTCCACTGATCGCCGGGGAAGTACATAAGGATACTGATCTGGGGAAGCCGGACCGGATGGCTCGAGGGGCAAGGCTTGTGTGGGCTGATCAGCGCCATGTGGGCGCGGTGGTCGGCCGAGTCCAGATTCTTGCCGTCCCAGCACTGCGGGAAGACGATGGAGGCGTTGATGGTGTCACCGTTGCAGTTGGGGATGCGATTCGACTTGTTGTATGCATGGCCGCTGTCACCGCATGACCAGAAGAGGAAATCGTTGGCGGTGAAGCTGTCCGCTGTGGCGTTGCCACTGACCATCTTGAGGCCCTGCGGCATGCGCTGAACCACGTCGGTGGCCTTCGACTTGTAGTACAGGATAATCATGTCCGGCACGATGGCGTTTCCACGGCCATCGAGCAGCGCAGGCGTCCAGTAGCCGGAACGATTGAGCTCGAAACCGTTGCAGGACCCGCCGCCGGAGTTCACCAGCGTGTTGGTGTCGGTGTGGGCGTTGGTCTCGGTGTTGCCGAAGAACATGTGCAGGTGGGAGCGGCCCGGCTGGTTGGGGAAGACGATCGGGTCGTCATATCCGAAGTGGGAATACTGGCAGGCTGCCCGGAACTGGCCGTCTCCCACCGTCCCATTGTCCTTGACCGGTGCCGGCTCGGTCAGGTTGGCGACGCTCAGCTGATCGGACGGGAGCGAACGATAACGAGTGAATCTGGAGTCGTTGTTTCGCATGGCTTCCAGGCCGCCGTTGGACGGGGCCGCGGTGGCCGGCGGGGCGGTGGCCGGCGGCGCCGTGGTCGTTGGAGCAATAGTCGTCGTCGGTCTGGTCGTTGTGGTCGTCGGCTTGAGTGTGGTGACGGTGGTCGTGGGAAGTGTCGTCGTCGTTGTGCTCGACGCCACGGTCGTGGTCGTCGTGGTGGCGGAGGCCCTAGTGGTTGTGGTGGTCGAGCTCGGCCTCGTTGGCTCAGGGCCGACAACCGTGGTCGGCACGGTTGTCGTTGTTGTAGCCGAGGTGGTCGCCGGTGTGGTTGCCGCCGGCGGGATCGAGGTTGAGACAACCGCTCCCGAGCTGGTCGAGACCCCGGTTGTCCTGGTCGTCGTCTCGGTGGGATCGGTGGTCGAGGTGGTCAACTCGGCGGACGGAACCGTTGAGGAGGTTCCGCCTGCTTCGCCCTCGCCTCCGGAAGCCACACCCGAATTGGATGCGTCTGTCGATCGTGTGGGTTTGCTGGTGCTGGAGGTTGAGTTCGACACCGAGGAGTCCGGAACCGTCGATTCAGCGACTGTCGATTCAATGGCTGTCGACGTCGGGGCGGCAGCGGATGCTTGAGCGTCGGTCGTAGCTGTTGTCGGCGTTGTTCTCGGCCATAGGGCCGGGGTGCGTGTCGTTGGAGGTGAGACGGTCGTCGGCGGGACGGTGGATGTTACCGGAACCGTCGTCTGCGCCAGTTGGTCCGCAAACGGCTCCCGATCATCCTCGGTCACCTTTGGGTCGCCGAGCGCCAGCTGGTCAGGCAAGTCGATGTTGGACAGATCGAGGGCGGCCCAACCTTCGCCCTCGAACTCGTCACGTTCGAGGCCGATCGTTTCGATCGACTCGACCCTGGTGGCGTAGTCCGACATATCGGCACCAAGTAGGTCTGTTCCCACCGTGAGGGAGAAGACTTGTGTTGCCCCGATTGCGGCGGCAACCATCACATGTCGACGACTCTCCATTCCCCGGCTATCGGTGGCAGAATCAGGTGGCCTTTAGGTGAAGTTTGTCAGGAACCCCAGAATTGAGTCCTTAGGAGGACTACAGCTCATGACCACCCAGGAAATGTCGGACAAAACCCCGTTCCACCTTAAAGGAAACTACGCTCCGGTCGACAGGGAGGTTACCGGGACCGACTTGGCGGTGACCGGGACCATCCCGGCCGAACTCAACGGGCGCTTCCTCCGAAACGGCCCCAATCCGAAGTCCGGCACCTCCGGGCACTGGTTCCTCGGCGATGGCATGATCCACGGTCTCCGGCTGCGGGACGGCAAGGCCGAGTGGTACCGAAACCGGTATGTGCAGACCAGGGCCCTGAACGAGGCCGGGGCCAAAATGATCGACGAGACCGGAACCGTCGACCGCACCATCGGCGTAAGCAATACCCACATCGTGGGCCACGCTGGCAAAATCATGGCGCTGGTCGAGTCGAGCTTTCCCTGCGAATTGTCTCCGGAGCTGGAAACGGTCGGAAGTTACGATTTCGGCGGCCGGTTGGATACCGCCATGACCGCCCACCCCAAGATGTGTCCTGTAACGGGCGAGATGCATTTCTTCGGCTACGGCTTTTTCGAGCCGTACCTCACCTACCACCGGGTCTCGGCCTCGGGCGAGCTTGTTCAATCCGAGGTTATCGACGTGGTCGGACCGACGATGATCCACGACTTTGCCATCACGGATCAACATGTTGTCTTCATGGATCTACCCATCGTCTTCGATTTTGAGATGGCCATGCAGGGAACGATGCCCTACCGCTGGGACGCCGACTACGGCGCTCGGGTTGGGATCATGCCCCGAACGACCGAGGCCAACCCGGCGAGCGGTGCCAAGGTTCAATGGTTCGAAGTCGAGCCGTGTTACGTCTTCCACCCGATGAACGCCTTCGTCGACGACGGCGACCGGGTGGTGGTCGATACCGCTCGCTACCCGACGCTGTGGGATACGTCGTCGAGCAACTTTCTGACCCAGTCCACGCTGCACCGCTGGGCCTTCGACCTGACGGCTGGCACCGTGCAGGAGACCGCCCTCGACGACCAGCCGATCGAATTTCCTCGCATCGCGGAGCATCTGACCGGGCTTCCGAACCGCTTCGGCTACGGAGCAGGCGGCTTGGATGGCTCCTCGCTCTCGAGATACGACCTGGTGGCCGGTACTTCGCAGATCCGAGAGTTCGGTCCAACGGGCATGCCCGGCGAGCCGGTCTTCGTCTCGGCCGAGAATCCTTCGAGTGAAGACCACGGCTGGCTGATGACCTATCTCTACGACAAGCCGACCGATAGCAGCCAGTTCATCCTGCTCGATGCCCGAGACATCACCGCGGAACCGGTTGCCGTTATCGATCTGCCCCAGCGGGTACCGTTCGGTTTCCACGGGTCCTGGTTCGACGACGCCCAGTTCGCCTAGGCGGTCCAGACGGGCGGAGCTATCCGGCCAACGGTCGGATGGCCGCCACATCAACCGATAGCGACATCGTCTCCCCCGGCCTGACCGGCTCGGTTGCTGTGAACGCCAGCGATGGCTCGGCGTCGTTGAGGTGACCATTGGAACGGGGCACGCGCAACGTTGCCGAGACATCATGCACTCCCCGACGAAAGACCGACTCGGTAACCGTCACGGTCAGTTGCCCGGCGTCCTGCGACCGTGCACTGCCCGGCAGCGCTGATCGCTGGTCGACGGCGAGGCCCGTGCTCGGCAGCACGGTCAGGTGGCGGCCTTGGCCAAGCGCCCGGAGCGCATGGCCGATCGGCAGTTCACCGAGTGGCTGATCGGCCCAGGTGACAAGGCCAACCTCGTCGACGGTGACCGCGCAGATGTTGGTATGGCCCAGAAATTCGGCAACGAACCGACTACCCGGGTCGGCCCAAAGCTCCGAGGGTGTGCCGACCGCCACCGGTTTCCCGCCGCCAACGACGGCCACCCGATCGGCCAGGGCGAAGGCCTCGGCCTGATCATGGGTGACGTGGAGAGCGGTCTGACCAAGCTCGGTGAGCAACCGACGAAGATCGCCGGTCAACTGATCTCGGAGAGCTCGGTCGAGTGAGCCGAGCGGCTCGTCGAGCATCAGCAGCGCAGGCTCCGGGGCCAGCGCACGGGCCAACGCCACCCGCTGAGCTTCGCCGCCTGATAGTTCGCCGGTTCCTCTCGATTGAAAGCCTTCGAGATCGACCAACGTCAGCAGCTCCGACACCCTCGCATTCTGGGCCGCCTTGGACAGCCCTGCGATGCGAAGGCCGTAGGCGATGTTGTCCGAAACCGAGAGATGGCTGAAGAGCCCATGGTCTTGGAACATCATGCCGAGACCCCGTTTGTGGGTCGGCTCACCCGAGAGGTCAGCACCGGCCAGTGTGATGCGACCGCCCCGCAGCGGTTCAAGCCCGGCCACCGCCCGAAGCAACGTCGACTTTCCCGATCCGCTTGGTCCGACGACGGCCATGATCTCGCCGGACGCCACCTGCAGCGAGAAACCATCGAGCGCCGTCGTGTCGCCGTACTGCACGGCTATGTCTTCGACCAACAGTTCACTCATAGCAGTTCACTCATGACCGTTCATAGCAGGGTCACCCCTTCGTCCCGTCGGAACTCTATGGCCGCGGCCAGCAGTACCACCAAGATGCCGATGACAACGCTGAGGGCCAGCGCCTGACCCCGCAACTGTTGGCCGGGATTGGAAAGCAGCCGAAAGACGGCGAGAGGTGCGGTAAACGACTCTTCTCCTCTGGCCAGGAACGACGTCGCCCCGAACTCGCCGATGCTGACTGCAGCCGCGAAGCCACCACCGGTTGCCACCGCCCGGCGAACCAGCGGCCAATCAACGGTGCGTCGCACCACCGCAGGGCTGGCGCCCAGTGTTGCCGCTGCTTCCCGCACCCGTGGATTGATGGACCGCAGCGCCGGGACCAATGAAGCCAGAACGAACGGGAGGCCGATCACCGCATGAGCGACCGGTATCAGCCACACCGACCGTCGCAGATCGAACAGGGTGAAGCCGACCAGGTAGCCAAAGCCAAGGGTCACCGCTGAGACGCCGAGAGGGAGAAGCGCCACCGCCTCCAACAATCGACCGACCAGACCGCCCCGTTCGATGACCATCGCTGCCAGGGAACCAACGCTGGTCGCCACCACCGCGGCGCCGAGAGCGAACAGCACCGAGTTCAACAGCGCCTCGGCGGCCGAAACCGGCAGCAGGTCAACACGCTCGAGCAGCAGGCGATAGTTGGCAAACCCGTAGCCGGACCCTGAACTCTGCCCCGTTCGTAGAGATTGTTCGATCAGCACCGCGACCGGCAGGCCGAGCACCAACATCGCCAAGCCGGCAACGGCCCCCAGATGCAAACGATGGCGCCACGTTCGGACCGGAATGCTGGCCGAGGCGCTATTGCGCGATGTCACGGTTGCGTGCCGTCGCTGGAACCGGGCCGAGGTGATGGCCAGTACCAGTACGACGACGATCTGCAGTCCGGCGAGCACCGCAGCCACATCGAACTGTTGACGGGCGATGGCGTATCGGTAGATCTCGGTTTCGATGGTGGCTCGTCGGAGGCCGCCGAGCACCCGGATCACTCCGAAGCTTGTGAACGAGAACAGGAACACCAGCAGGTAGGAGCCCACCAGGACCGGCACCAGCTGTCGCAGGGTGATGGTCAGCCACGCTCTGAATGGTGAAGCCCCCAGGGTTGCCGCCACTTCAACCTGTCGCCTGTCGATGCGGGCCCAGTATCCACCGACCACGCGCACCACCACCGCCACGTTAAAAAATACATGGGCGGCCAGGACGGCCCAAAGGGTCCGGTCGATTGGCAGTCCGAACCGATCGAAGACCGCGTCGAAGGCCGCGGCCACGACAACGGTCGGCAATACGAAGGGCACGATGACGAAGGCCCGAAGGGCACTGCGGCCGCGGAACCGATAGCGGGCCAGGACCTGGGCGATAGGTAGACCGACCATCACCGTGAGCCCGGCTGACAGGGCGGCCTGCCAAATGGTGAACAGCAGCACGGTCCTGACCGACGAGCGGGCCAGGATCTCGGCGATTTCGTCAAATCCGACGTCGGCCAGGCTGCGGTTCATGACCGCCAACAGCGGCCAGGCGACCATGACCCCGAGAAACGCCACGGGGACGGCGGCCTGCAGGCCCCGGCCGGCTATTGCTCCCGGCCCGAGCCCCGGTCCAGAACGCCCCAGCCGCGAACGCGACGGCGTTGGCGGCTTCGCTTCGTTTCCTGAGGCCGTCAACGGTCCGCTCAGCGCAGCACGATCTCGGCCCACCGCTCGGTCCAGTCGTTGCGGTTGGCTTCGATCTCGGCCGGGGTAAGTGTCAGCGGGTCGTCGACCCTGGCCGCGTGCTTACGGTAGAGCGATGGCAATTCCACCGTCTCATTTGCCGGGGAAACGAACATGTTGAGTGGGATGTCGGCCTGGAAGGTCTCCGAGAGCATGAAGTCGATGAGCAGGCCAGCCGCCTCCGGGACCTCGGTACCGGCCATCACCCCGGCAAACTCGATTTGGCGGAAGCAGCTGTCGGCCACAACACCGGTCGGTGGGGTGTCGATCGACTCTGCGGCGAAGAGCATTTCGGCAACCGGGCTGGAGGCATACGACGTCACAAGAGCCTTGTCGCCACCACCGGCGATGAACTCCCCGTAGTAGGCATCGTTCCAGCCAGCGGTCACGGTAACTCCACCGTCGCTGAGTTGCTGCCAGTATTCCTCCCAACCGTCTTCGCCATATTTGGCGATGGTGGCAAGCAGGAACGCGAAGCCGGGTGACGAGGTCTCCGGATCCTGGGTGACAAAGCTGGAGGCAAAGACCGGGTCTGTCAAATCATCGAGTCCGGCCGGGGCGGCATCGACCTGGTCGGTCCAGTAGTTGACGCAGACATCACCGAAGTCAATGGGGGTGACATAGTGGTCAGGATTCAGTTCCAGCTCATCGGGCACGAAGGTCAGGGCTGCCGACTCGTATGGTTCAAAGATCTCTCCATCAAGACCTCGCTGGAGGAAGGTGTTGTCGATGCCGTACATGACGTCGGCCTCTGGCGAATCTGCGGTGAGCACGGCCCGGGCCACCAGTTCCCCGGCGTCCCCGCTCTTGACAACGTCGACTTCGATGCCGGTCGCCAGTGTGAAGTTCTCAAACAACCCGTCGCTGACCGAGAATGAGTCGTGGGTGATCAACCGCACAACCGTCCCGGGCTCGATGGCCACCGGATCGGTGTTCTCGGTATCGCCGCCTTCCGAATCGGCATCGCCGGAATCTGCTGACTCGGAACTACTGTCCTCGGACCCAGAATTTGCTGACTCGGAACTACCGTCCTCGGCCGCTTCTGCGCTATCGGCATCAGAGGACTCAGCGGACTCGGTGGTTGTTGACGCTTCGGATCCCGAGGAGTCGGTACTATCGGAGTCGCTACTTGAACAGGCGGAAATAGCAAGCGCCAAAGCAAACAGCGGCGCTACCGTTCGAATGTGCATTTCAGGCTCCCTTTCGCTGGTATTACCCAGATCAGGTTCGGCGGGTCGACAGCGGAATCTGTCCTCTCAGCCCGGCAATGTCCGAGCTCCCCGGTTTCTTGTGGTTGTCGATCCGATTGTAAACCGGCGACACTCGAATCGTGACCCCCGCCATCAAGTTGCTCGAAAAGGCCGGTGCCTCAGTGGTCTTCAAGACCCTCTTGGTCACCCTTGACAGCTCGGAAACGGTGGTGGCCGTCGTCCCGGTGGCCAAGCGGCTTGACCTGAAATCTCTGGCCAGGGAGGCGGGGGCCAAGAGGGCGTCGATGGCCGACCCGACCGACGCCGAGCGCATGACCGGATATGTGGTTGGTGGCATTTCGCCCCTCGGGCAGAAGAAGCGGCTGCGGACATTCATAGATGACAGCGCCCGGGATTTGGAGTCCCTCCACGTCAGCGGCGGACGCCGGGGCCTGGAGATCGTCTTGGCCTCAGCTGTCCTGGCTGACCTAACCGGCGCTACGTTCGGACCTCTGGCCGCGGATGAGCGCGGTTCGTTACTTCAACGCAGTGGAGCGTCACGGTGAATTCAGGAGCCGAGAATCAACCAGCCAAGAGCCAACCGGCCGATCACCACATATCGGGCTCGACGGCGCTGCTGACCGATCGCTACGAGCTGACGATGATCGATGCTGCCCTGCGCAGCGGTCAGGCGTCCCGGGAGGCTGTGTTCGAGCTGTTCACCCGCGGCTTGCCACCACGACGGGCCTATGGCGTTGTCGCCGGGACACAACGGGCCATCGATGCGGTGCTGAACTTCAAGTTCGCAGACAGCGAGCTCGATTGGCTTCGGGACAACGACATTGTCTCCTCCCCGGCCCTCGATTTTCTGGCCGACTATCGGTTCAGCGGCGACATGTGGGGATTCCTCGAAGGTGACCTCTACCTCGCAGACTCCCCCGTCCTGACCGTCCAGGCGTCGTTTGCCGAGGCGGTCGTGTTGGAGACCGTGCTGCTGTCGATCTTCAATCATGACTCGGCGGTGGCCTCGGCCGTGGCCAGGATGGTCGATGCGGCAGACGGCCGGGCGCTCATCGAGGGCGGAGCACGACGGGCCCACGAATCGGCGGCTGTCTCGTGCGCCCGCTCCGCGTACTTGGCCGGTGCAGCGGCCACCTCCAACCTGGAGGCCGGCAGGGCGTACGGGATTCCGACCACCGGGACCATCGGCCACGCTTTTGTGCTCGCCCATGAGACCGAACGCGATGCCTTCGTGGCCCAGCACCAGCTCCTCGGCTCCGACACCACCTACCTGGTCGACACCTTTGACATCGAAGCCGGGATCCGCTCTGCGGTCGACGTTGCCGGCCCCTCGATCGGCGCCATTCGCATCGACTCGGGCGATCTGGCTATCGAAGCTCGAAAGGCCAGAGTGCTGCTGGACGGGCTGGGAGCGACCGGGGCCAGAATCATCGTCTCGGGCGACCTCGACGAATGGAGCATCGCCGCCCTGGCCGACGCGCCGATCGATGGTTACCTGGTCGGCACCAACCTCATCACCGGGTCTGGCCACCCAACCGCTTCGATGGTCTACAAGCTCGTGGCCATCGGGTCCGACGGCCGGCTTCAGTCGGTAAACAAACGCTCCGTTGGAAAGGGAACCGTCGGCGGACGTAAGGCGGCGTTTCGGCTCCAGGACCACGATCTTCTGGTCATCGACAATGAACGGCCGCCAACCGAGGTTCAAGGGCCGGGACGACGGCTTCAGGTCCCGCTGATCAGCCAGGGTCGGGTCATCAGGCAGCCCTCGCTCGAGTCGGCTCGGGCCTGGTGTCGGACCTGCCTGTCGGAACTGCCGGACGAGTCCAGACGCCCAGACGCCATCCCACCCGAATCAGTCGTCCGGACCTAGACCCCCGCCCTGATCTCGCGGCCCGCCCCGATCTCGCGGCCCTAGGTTTTAAACATGTCATCGCTGCTTGTCATCACTGGACCACCGGGCGCCGGTAAGTCGACCGTGGCCAAGCTGGCGGCCGAGCAACTAGATCCAAGTATCCTGGTTGAGGGTGACGCCTTCTTCGGGTTCTTGGCCACCGGCGCCATCGAGCCCTGGCTCCCGGCGTCGGCCGCACAGAACGAGATCGTCACCGAGGCTGCAGCGGTGGCAACCGGTCGGTTCGTGGATGCTGGCTACGCCACGGTTTATGACGGCGTGCTCGGACCGTGGCTGATCGACCGCTTCCTGAGCGCCGCGGCCCTCAATGTCGTGGACTACGCAATATTGCTGCCCTCAATCGAGCATTGTATAACCCGGGTCCGCGAGCGGGTGGGCCATGGGTTCACCGATGAGCAGGCGACCGGGAAGATGCATCATGAGTTCAGCACCGCCGAGGTGGCGCCGAGACATCTGTTGAGCAACGACGCCATTGGTCCGCAGCAGACAGCGGAGCGGATTCTGACCCTGGTCGCCGATGGGACGCTGCGGTACCGAACGGCGCACTAGGAGCGTGCTGATCAATACATGCCGGCGCATCGGCATTAAGCAGCACGCTCCTAATCACGGTCCAGCAGATAGTGAGCACCGGGGCCCTGTTCGGCCGCCTTGTCGCCCGGGTTGAAGATCTCGCACGCGTCGAGACTCTGACAGCCGCAACCTATACAGGCCGAAAGCTTGTTCCGTATCCCCTCAAGGACCGCGATCTGATGGTCCAGGCGGGGCTGCCACTGACCGGCGAACTCCTCCCACTCGCCCTTGGTCGGGGCCCGATCATCGGGCAACCCGTCGAGTGATTCCTTGATCTCGGCCAGCTTGAGGCCGACGCTTTGGGCCGCCCTGATAAAGGCGACCCGCCGCAAGACGTCTCGGGCGTAGCGGCGTTGACCTCCCGCCGTCCTCCGGGAGGAGATCAGCCCGTTGTCCTCGTAGAACCGGAGTGCAGACGTCGAGATCCCGATTCGTGACGCGGTTTCGCCGATGGTCATCTCATCGTCGACCGAGTCCGGAGCCGGACGAGCAGGTCCTGACCGATCCGCCCCCGAGACAGACCCCGAGGTGCTCATCCTGTGGGGAGAACTATCGGGCCGGATGGCGAGTCCTCCACCGTCCACCCTGCGGCGGTCATCAGGTCTCGCAGCTCATCGGCCCTGGCAAAGTCCTTTGCGGCCCTGGCCGCCTGCCGCTCATCGGCCATCTGCTGGATGTCGCCCGGAACCGCGGTCGCCTCGCCATGCAGCTCGAGGCCGAGGGCACCGGCAATCTCCAACGCGCCGGCGGCGGCCGACGAGCCAGCGGCGTCATCGCCGCCGTCGAGGGCAACGTTGGCCTCTCGCACCAAACGGAACATCAGGTCGATTGCCCCCGGGGTGTCCAAATCGGCCTCCATTCTGGAGCGGAACTCGGCCATGGTTGCCTCCTCCGGCGTGCCGCCCATGCCAGCGGTCCGCCGGGCGAACGCGTCGAGACGGTCCAGCGCGGCCTCGGTGGAGGTCATCGTCTCATCGGTGACTTCCATCGGCGAGCGATAGTGGGACTGCATGATCAACAGTCGATAGGAGCGAGGGTCATATCGCTCGGTGAGGTTCAGGAGATTGCGAACGTTGCCAATTGACTTGGACATCTTTTCACCTTCGAGCTCGACAAAGCCGTGGTGCATCCAGTGACTGGAGAAGGTCCGATCCAGGGCAACGGCCTGAGCCCGTTCATTTTCATGGTGGGGAAAGACGAGGTCGAGCCCTCCGGTGTGGAGATCGAAGCCTTCACCGAGGATGTCGAGGCTCATGGCAACACACTCGGTGTGCCAACCGGGGCGACCATCGCCCCACGGTGACGGCCAGAACGGCTCGCCTTCCTTGGCCAGCTTCCACAGCACAAAGTCCGCGGGGTGACGCTTTTCAGCTCCGACGATCTCCCGCTCCCCTCCACCTTCACGCAGGTTCTCAAGGTCCAGATGTGGCAACAGACCGTAGCCATCCACCCGCTCTACGGACAGGTACACACCGTCGGAGGTCTGGTAGGCCTTGTCCCGCTCGACCAATTCCTCAATCAGCTCGACCATTTCCTTCACGTAGTCGGTGGCGTGCGGGGTGTGGTCCGGTCGCCGAACGTTGATGCGGTCCATCGCGTCCCACCACACCGCCTCGCACTTCTTGGCGATCTCGGCCGCGTCTCGGCCTTCGGTGTTAGCCCGCTCGATGATCGCATCATCGATGTCGGTGATGTTGGAAACAAAGGTCACGTCGAGACCCGACCATTCCAAAAAGCGACGCAGGATGTCGTAGACTAGTACTTGGCGGCCGTGACCGATGTGCGGGGGTGCGTAGACCGTTGGCCCGCAGACGTAGATCGACACCTTGCCCTCGTCGCGCATGGAGAGCGGCACGACCTCTTGGACCGCGGTGTCATGGAGCTGCATCATGGCTTCAGATTATCGAAGCCCGCCCACTTACGGAGCCGATTTCTGCAACGCCGACACCATCGGGCGCCCACCGGGTCGATGGGAACCGATCCCGTTTCAGCCGCGCTCCGCGTCCTGAGTGCCCTCAACGGCTAGAAAACGAGAAAGGGGATCGCGTTACATTTTCCGCAAGCTGCCCAAAAGCGACCGCGGGCCCGAACACGATCCCCTCCTCCGAACATCTCAGGCCTACGATCGAGCCGCAACTCATCGTGACATGAATGAACGGTGCCTACCCTCTCAGCTCGAAACGGGGCCGTCAAGTGCCTGTCTTGAGTCCACCATCGCAACAAGTTGGGACCACTCGTTTGCCAACACATCGACATGCTTGACGACAAAGCGGTCGTAACCCGACTCCGAAACACCGAAGCCTCATGTATCGGGTGGACCACGGGGGCCGCGCCATGAACGCGTGGAGCGGCTCCGACATGGCGGATCAAACGGAGAGGGTCGCGGTCGTCACCGGAGCCAATTCGGGGATTGGTCTCGAAACAACCAGGGCTCTGGCCGACGCCGGAGCCGTGGTGATCATGGCCTGTCGGAGCCTCCAACGAGGTCAACAGGTTCGGACCGGCTTGTCGGCCGGCGCTGCCGACCAGGCCATCGGCCGCTCCGACATGGCCGGACGGCTCATCGTCCATGAACTCGATCTAACCGAACCAAGCTCCGTCGCCGATTTCGCCTCGTGGTTTCACGACGAATTCGGCCGATTGGATCTGCTCGTCAACAACGCCGGAGCGATGGCCACGCCGCCGGAGCTGACCGACACCGGTATCGAACGGCAATGGGCTTGCAATCACCTCGGCCACTTCGCCCTGACCGGTCTGCTTCTCCCGGCCTTCATCGATTCGGAAGCCCGGGTGGTCAGCGTGTCAAGCCTCGCTGCCGCAGGTGGAGACGTTTCCGCCGGCGTGCGGACCGACCTCGCCGGCTACTCCCGCTTCGGTGTGTACAGCGACACCAAGTTGGCAAACCAGGTGTTCGCCACCGAATTCAACCACCGGCTGGCAGCCGCCGACAGCAGAGCGATCTCGGTGGTTGCCCATCCCGGCGTCTCCCACACCAACTTGGCGGCCAGCACAAGGCTTCGCTTCGGGACCGGCATCCTTTTGGCTCTGAGCCGACTCGCCACCCAATCGGCGGCGGACGGGGCACTCCCGATTCTGAGGGCCGCCACCGACCTGGCCGTCGAAGGTGGGCAGTACTACGGGCCCTCCGGACGAAACCAACATCGGGGCGCACCGAAGCAGATTCCACTGGTCCCTGGAGCAGCGAACCGCAGTCTCGGTCGAGCGCTGTGGGCTTCCTCGATGGAGCTCTCCGGCGTTCGCTACCTGGCCGGAGACTGAGCCGCCTCGGACTTCAGACCCAAGCCTCAAGCCCGGCCGTCTGGCCTCAGACCAACTGCCAGGTCGAAGTGAGTGACGGCTCGGAGGAGGCGCGCTGGTCATCGGTGGCGGCCACCCGGCCTTCTCGATACAGGGAAAGCAGGTGGCTGTACACCGAGTTGGCCGCAGCCCGCCACAGTCGTTTGTCGACATCGGCGTACATGCCGGGAACGATGGCCTTTATGGTCGACGGGCCTTCACCGAGAGCGGTGACGATTTGGCCTTCCCTACCGAGTCGATGGTCGAGGAAGCTCTGCACATAGTCCTGCGGGTTGTCAATCGCCGGGCCGTGCGTCGGCCAGTACCGCGCGTCGTCACGATCCAGCAGTTTGCGAAGGCTGGCCAGGTAGTCGAAGAGGTCCCCGTCCGGGGGTGAGATAACCGATGTGGCCCACCCCATCACATGGTCACCGGTGAACAGCAACTTCTCTTCCCGAAGCCCGAAGCACACATGGTTCGAAGTGTGGCCCGGCGTGTGGACCACTTCGACGGTCCAGCCGTTGCCTTCGATCACGTCACCGTCGGCCACCGCTACCACCGGCTCGAAGTCCACATCGGGCCCTTCTCGCTTGAGCTCGTCCGGCGTGTCCTTCCACACCTTCTCGAACTCGTCCTTCTCCTCCTGTGTGAAGTACTCATCGAAGCTCACATTGTCCAGAGGATCCGACTCGGGGACCGGACCATGGGGGCCGAAGCCATAGGTCGGTGCGCCGGTCCGGGCCACCAGCTTCGCGACGCCTGCGGTGTGGTCGGTGTGGGTGTGAGTGACCAGGATGTGGCTCACCCGCTCATCAGGGCCGAGAGCGGCCAGGACCGCATCCAGGTGCTCGTCTAGGGTCGGGCCGGGATCGATGACCGCCACCTCTCCCCGACCAACGAGATAGACCCCGGTTCCCGTGAAGGTGAACGGGTTGGGGTTCTTGGCAACCACCCGGCGGACGAGCGGGGAGAGCTCGTCGACCTGTCCGTACTCCGGTGTGAAGTCTTTGTTGAATGCGATGGCCACGGTTACAGAGGTCCTTCGGGGTCAAGAATTCCAGTGAAGATCAAACGCTCGTTGTGACTCACCTCGGCTCGATACCGACGGATGCCGTCAACCACGATGAACACCAGTCCATCATTCGCGGTCTCAACCTCAAAATCGACGCCGATGGCTTCTGCAACCCGGTCATAGCCGTCGACCAGCACCGAGTCCAGACGTGTCGACTGGGCCCGCTCGAACAGGTCGAGATCAAGCTCGACCCAGTCCTCGTCCCCGGTGCCGATGAAGCTCATCGCAGGAGCGGCTCAAGAGCTGGGAACAGCCATTCCGGGGGCTTGGTCGGCTTGCCGGATTGGTCGGTCACGGCGGCGGTGACCTCGGCGGTAACCAGTACGTCCTCGCCACGGAGGATGCGTTGGCTCCAGGTTCCGCTGGCCCGACGCATGTTTGACATGGTCGTTTCGATGGTCAACGTTTCACCGGCTTCGGCGGCCAAACGGAATCGGACATCGATTTTGGTCACCACCATTTGGTAGCCCCGTTTGGCCATCAGCTCAAGCGGGATGCCGCAATCCTCCAGGGCTTTGGTCCTGCCGACTTCGAAGTAGGTGACATAGACCGAGTGGTTCACGTGCCCGTACGGGTCTGTTTCGTTGAATCGAACATCCAGCTCAGTGCGGTGGGCCATAGTCCAAACACCGTACCCAGCGAGCTCGGAAGACCTTGCTCGTGGTCGGACCGCGTTGCTCAAGACGACCTATGGTGGGCCCCATGTCAATCCGCGGCAGTGGTGGCCATCGACCCCCGAGTAGCAACGCCGGTGTTCGATCGGCCACGGTGGCCACTCCAGCCAACACTGCGGGGACCAGCCGATGAGTTCGGTCGAACCGTTCGATTTTGTTGGCAGCCAGGGAGCCCTTCTCTCCGGGCGGCTGCACCGTCCGGAGTTGGAGCCGGGTCAGCTGGCCAAGGGAGCGGTGCTGTTGGCTCACTGCTTCACCTGTTCAAAGGATCTGAACACCATGACCCGGCTGGCCAAGGGTTTGGCCGCCGGCGGCTACGCCGCGCTCCGCTTCGACTTCACCGGCCTTGGAGAGTCAGAGGGCGACTTCACCGAGACCTCGGTGAGCGCCAACGTCTCCGATCTCACCCGAGCCGCGGCCAACCTCATCCAGGCTGGCTTCGGACCGTGTGGCCTTATTGGCCACAGCCTCGGCGGGGCGGCGTCAATCCTGGCCGCTCATCGGCTGAAAACGGTCCGCTCTCTGATTACGCTCAGCGCACCGGCCGAGACCGGCCACGTCCGGCATTTGTTCAGCGACCAGTTGCCTGCGCTGGAGGCCGGACAACAGGCAACGGTCACCATCGCCCAACGGTCTTTTCGGCTCGATTCCAGTTTCGTCGATGACCTGCAATGCCATGACGTCATAAGTCGAGTGGCCCAGCTTGGCCGTCCGTACTGCATGATCCATGCCACCGATGACAACGTCGTCGACTACAGAAACGCCGAGCGGCTCTACGCTGCGGCAACCCACCCCAAGAAATTGGTGACCCTCACCGAAGGTGGACACATGTTCGCCAAGCGAACCGAAGCCGACCAGGTTCTGGCCGCGGCGCTCGACTGGTTCAACGCCACGCTGTGACCGGGATTCAAGGCGGAGCGCCGTCGACCCTCCTGCCCAGGGCCTGGGGGCCGGCCAGGCTCTGGTCCAAGCTTGCATCGATCGGTCCAGAGCGGCCGGCAGGGCTCGTCTGCTGATTCACAGCCTGGAGGCGAGGAAGGCCGCCCACCATGTGTACGGTCAGTTGGGGTTCGTGATGAAGGCCTCGACGTGCAATGGGAACACAACGTCGGGCTGGGCTACCGACTGGAGCTGACCTGACGGGGTTCACAGGACGGTGTTCACAGGACCGGGCCATCACGTCCTGATGGCCGAACGTGGCGACGGTGGGCAATACTGGACCGATGGACGGCAGTTTCGAGACCGAGGATCCTGCGCCGGAAGATGCCGGTCAGGAGTTTGTGCTTGGGCCGCGAACCAAGGCTCGCCACGGCGGGTCGGTGCTGATGGCGGCCATGATCGGTCTGGCAGAAGCGCTTGGCATGGACCCCGAACCGACCGAGATCGCCCAGCCTGCCAACCTGGCGAACGGACCGGATCTGGACCTGAACTTCGGTGGCCTTCCGCCCATCGACGAGATCTGAGGCCTTCAGGTCACCGTCGCAGGGGTAGGCCAACCGTCGAATCGAACCTACGACCGAGGGTTCAAACGTCGACGAGCGGCTCGCCGCTCACGGTGACCCGATGCATCAGCCGCCGGTGCCCCTGATAGTCATTGAGCGCCCAGTGCCAGGTGGAGCGGTTGTCCCACATGGCGATCGAGCCGGGTTGCCATTCGAACTGGATGGTGAATTCCGGCCTTGTCATGTGCCGGTACAGAAAATCGAGCAGGGCCTTTGATTCATCCTTGTGCCAGCCGACTATGCCGGTTGTGAATCCAGGGTTGACATAGAGCAGTTTGCGGCCGCTGGTCGGATGGTTGATCACCACGGGGTGAACCGCGCCGCCAACACCGTCGGGGTTGCCAAGTCGGTCCTCCATACCCCTTGTGACCTTGGCGTTGCGGCCGAAGATGTGCTCGTTGCCGTGGTCAGCTTCGAGTGTCTCCAGCATCGCCTTGAAACCGTCGGACAGTGTGTCAAAGGCCGCCCCGGCGCTGAGGAATCGGGTGTCGCCACCGGAGGGTGGCACTTCCAGCGCCTGCAGGATCGACCCCCGGGCCGGAATCTGGTCGTAGGAATGATCGGTATGCCAGCCACCCCCGATGTTCTGCGTATGATCCGGTTCCTTGAGAACCTCGGCCACCTTGGGATGGCCGTCGACCGGCTTGAAGAACCGGTTCACATCGATCGGAGCGAAACGTTCAGCAAACTCGATCTGCTCGCTGGGGCTGAGGTGCTGGTCTCGGAAGAACAGCACCCCATGATCGGCCCAGGCTTCGGCCAATCTGGCGGTCGTATCGCCGTCGAGCTCTCGAAGGTCCAAGTCGGTGACCTCGGCCCCGACCGGCGCTGAAACCGGAGTGATCCTCATGACCATCGATAGTAGATCCGGATCTCGAACACTTGGCAATCGAGCTGTGTGCATGTCGTTCAAACAGTGTGATGTGTCTCAGATCAGGTTGGAGACTGCATCTTCGACCGAGTCGACGGTGACCAGCAGGTCCCAGCCGGGACGCCGGGTTCCGTCGTAGTTGGTGAAGGTCGAGTCCAGCGTCTGGGTCACACCGGATTCGACCCAATGCTTCGACCGGTCCGGTGGGTTGAGAAACACCATCGGGGCCGGTGAGCCGAAGGTTCGATAGGCGTTCTGAGCCGCGTCCTGGAAGATCTCCTGGATCGTTCCGGGCCCTCCGGCCAGGAACACGATGCCGGAGAGGGCGATGGCCAGCAGTCCATCCTCACGCTCACTGTTTGAGAAGTACTTTGCGATATGGGTGGCGAACGGGTTTGACGGTTCGTGACCATAGAACCAGGTCGGGATCGAGAGGTTGTCACCCGGCGCCTCGATGGCGCCGTGAACCTCAAGCGCAACCCCGATGAAACCATCGGGGTCATCGAGAAAGCCGGGCACCGATGACAGCTTGTCAATCAATCCGTCAACTTGGTCCAGGTCCATGTTGGAGGTGGCCGCTCCGAAGTTCGCCGCCTCCATAGCCCCCGGGCCGCCGCCGGTGACAACGCAGCGTCCGGAACGGGCGATCTGTCGCCCGAGCTCGACCCCCTGGCGATAGCCGACCGATCCACGAACCAGCGCATGGCCGCCCATGACGCCAACCAGTCTGCGGGGCAGCCGGAACTCATCGAGCGCAACCGTGATGCCGTGGTCATGCAGCCGTTGGGCCAAGGCCTCGGCGGGAGCAATGGATGGGCCACCGGAACGCCGGGCCCTGGCGTACACGACCTGGTCCATCGTTGCCGCAAAACCGCCAGACTCGAAGCCGCGGTACAGGTTCAACGGACCGTAGAGGGCCGCCGGGGTCGGGTCGTATGGCAATTCGCCAAGGAGATGGAGATCGCCGACCAGATCGTGAACCTCTTCGGCCCATGACGGGAGCTCGGTCATCGGATGGCCCTGGCCTGCCGCCTCGGTATCCACTACGGCAGCGGTCGGCCTTCGCTGGCCTGAATCAACTCGTAGACGTCTGCCCGACCGAGAGTGACCTCCAGGGCACCGGCCTGTTCGATCAGGCGGTCGGCCTGCTGCGAGCCGACGACGGCCACCGGCCGCGAGGGGTGGGCCAGCACAAAAGCCACCGCCACGACCGATCGGGAGACGCTCTCTCGCTCTGCTATGCGGTCCATCGACTCGAGCAGATCGGCCGGAAGATCCTCGCCGGTTGCC
The DNA here is from genome assembly GCA_035593235.1 of Phascolosoma agassizii. Lineage (NCBI taxonomy): Eukaryota > Metazoa > Annelida > Sipuncula > Phascolosomatiformes > Phascolosomatidae > Phascolosoma > Phascolosoma agassizii. The sequence continues at coordinate 73,891 of JAVJHY011988317.1, forward strand.
AGGCGACCGCCGCCCAGTGGGCTCCAGGCCAATGGCACCCGGCCGTGCTGCATGCAGCGGTCCATCGTGCCGTCTCGGAGTGGATCGAGGGCAACCAGTGAGAACTCGGGCTGATCCGAGACGATGGGGAACGGCAAATGGGCGGCCAGGGCGTCGGTTTGCGATGGCAGGTGATTGGAGACGCCGACCTCGACGATTTTTCCCGCCGCTCGGAGGGCGGTCAGCGCCCCCGCCAGTTCCTCGGGGTGGGTGTAGAAGTCCGGACGGTGTATCTGATAGAGATCGATGGTCTCAACACCCAGCCTGCTGAGGCTGGCCTCGCAGGCCTCGGTGATGTAGTCGGCGCCGGCGTTGTAGGGAATCGGTGGCATAATCCCACCCTTTGTGGCCAGGACCATCCGGTCACGAAGCCCCGGTGCGGCAGCCAGGACCTCGCCGAGCAGCGCCTCGTTACTGCCGAATCCGCTCCCGCCCCAATCCAATCCGTACACATCTGCCGTATCGACCAGGTTCATACCATTGTCGAGCGCAACCTCGACGATGGCCTGGGCGTCGGCAACCGACGAGGTAAAGCGCCAGCAGCCGAACCCAAGAGGTCCGATGCTAAACGGCCCGAGCATACGAGGTTCGTCGTTGACCAGTGAGTCCGTCACACTCGCCACTCTATTGGGTGAGGTCGGCGACGACGGGCACCGGCCGATAACCTGGATTTTATGGACATTGGCATGAGCGATGAAGCCCTCAAGATGGTGAGAAAGAAGGGCGGCACTGCTGCCGTCGACTACATACACGCCATTGGTTGAGGCGGTACCGAAGAGGTGTCGGTCGACACCTACCTCAAAGGCAAAGACACATCGTCATATCGCAAGATCCACCACGAGGACATCACCATCCTCGTAGCGAAACAGCTTTTTCAGTACGCCAGCCGGGTCGATCTGGTGACCCGCAAGAAGCTGACCGGCACCAAATTGTCGGCGCTGGCCCATCATCAACACACCGCGGCCTGTCGACACTGAGCCCGGGGCGCCTACTTGGGTCTTGGAACCTGCAAGTCGTCGTGGATGGCGTCGAGAACGTCGCCCGTAAGACCGAGACCGTCCGCCAGAGCGCCTAGATAGGTGCTCTCCTCGTCGGTGTCGACCCGAATGGCGACCAGCGACACGACATAGGCCTCAGGGCCGAGCTGTCGCGGCACCGACCCTGCGATCGTGCGGACGTCTGTGAACGGCGAGGCCAATTCCCGCTGGAGGTAGGCGCGCTCCTCATCGCTGACATCGCCGAGCTGACCCATGATGGCGTCGACCTCGGATTGGCCGACCTCCCCGTCGGCCTTCGCGGCATTGGCCATGACCCGGATCAACAGAGCGGCATCGGCCTCGCTCAGTGACTCCTCCGACTGGGTCGAATTCTGATCGTCGTCGTTGGAGAGTTGGTCTTTGAGACCCCCCAGCATGCCGCTGAGGCGGCGACCGCCGATCATGGCCCCGGCCATTCCACCGATCATAGCCCCGGTGCGGCCGCCGATCATCCCGCCCAACATGCGCCCGCCTTGACCGCCCAGCAGGCTTCCCAGCAATCCAATCATGTGTCGCCCTTCCTTACGTCTGCACCGTCGTTCGGTGCGTCAAACCATTCACGGTAGCTTTGTTCAGCTGGAAGATGTTCGACTGAGCCTGGTCGGGGTCGACTGACATCTTGGCTCACAGCAGGCATCACCGGCTAAACCCATTCAACTGTGCCGTTCAACCGGCCTAGCCTGGGTCAATGCGCGCCTGGTTGATCTACATCACCAACTTTCTTCTCGCCACGGCAATTGGCGTCGCGTTCGTCTTTCTCGAGGACGTTCAGGCCGATAACGGCCTGGCTGACTGGGAGATCGGCTTGGTGGCGGGCACCGGCTTCGGCGCAGCTCTGGGAGCGGGCCTGCTGCTGTCGCCCTTCGCCGACCGAGGTCATGTCACTCCTATGGCCATCGTCGCACTGGTTACCGGGGTCATCGGACCGATCGGCTTCGCCTACGGCAGCTCCGTAGTTGTGCTGGCCGTCAGCCGAGGGTTGAGCGGCATCGGTCTTGCGTTGTTCGGTCTTTTGGCCAAGAAGGCGCTGCTCGGCCTCGATGCCGCCGGTGGCGGAGCAAAGCTCGGCGTTCTGTTGTCCACAGCGGTGGCCGGGTTCATCATCGGCCCGGTGATCGGTGCGGTCTTTGAACCGCTCGGTTTCGCTGCGCCGTTCTTGGCGGTCAGCATTGCCATCACCCTGATCGGGATTCCGGCCACCTACACCATTTTTCAGATGGCGATCGCCGCCTCCCCAGTCGACTATTCGGACCTTGGCCGGCTGATGGCCAGACCAAAGGTCCAGGCCGCCATGATCGTCCAGGTCATAGTCATGGGATTCATCGGGGTGTTCGACGCCATAATCGATCGTTTCCTGACCGACCTCGGCGCCACGACCGGCACCGTTGCCATCGCCATCCTGTTCGTCGGCGGGCCGATGCTGGTGCTGCCCAGAATCGCCGGCGACCTGGCCGAACGTCGTGGTGGGGCTACGGTGATGCTGCCGGCCTTGCTGGTTTTGATCCCGGCCATGATCGGCTACGGCTTCGCCGGATCGGTAGTCGTTGCCACCGTGTTCGGATTCATGCACGGCACCGGAGAGTCATTCGCCGCCATCAGTGCCCAGGTGTTGGTTCTCGAGGTGACGGGGGCGGAACGGGCTGCGGTCGGCTCGGCGCTGATCGAGGCAGCCGGCCTTTCGTCGGCAACGATCACCGCGGCGCTGGCCCCAACCGTTTATGGGGACAGCGGAGCCAGAACGCTGTTTCTCAGCACGGCAACCATTGGTACCGGACTCGGACTATTGGCGCTGGCCAGGGTCAGCAGAGGCTCGGATCAACCACTGGCCATGTCCGAAACCAGCGTTTGAAAGCGGCGGACGAAAAGAGGACGCTCCGGGCTATTCCTCGCGCATGACCTGCACGTCATGGGGATGGCTCTCACGAAGACCGGCACCGGTGATCTTGGTCAGGCGGGTATTCTCCCGCAAGTCCTCCAGGTTGGCCGCACCGGCGTAGCCCATCCCGGACCGAAGCCCTCCCACGAGTTGGGCCACCAGTTCACCGAGCGAACCGGCGTACCGAACCCTGGCCTCCACGCCTTCTGCAACATGTTTCCCTGGGGCCTGGGTCGTTCCGTAACGATCGGCGGCCCGGCCTTTCATGGCCCCGGCCGAACCCATACCACGATAGGTCTTCCACATTGAGCCTTCGACCAGTTCAAGATCACCGGGTGCCTCATCGACCCCGGCCAAGGCGTTTCCGAGCATGACGGCGTCGGCGCCGGCCACGAAGGCTTTCACGATGTCGCCCGATGAGACCACACCACCATCGGCGATAACGGGAATACCAAGTGGTCTGGCCACCTGAGCGGTCTCATATATTGCAGAGAGCTGAGGCATCCCGGCCCCGGCCACGATCCGGGTCGTACAGATGGATCCCGCTCCGACGCCGACCTTGATGATGTCTGCGCCGGCTCCGATCAGCGCCTCCGCCCCCTCGGCGGTGACGACGTTTCCACCGACCACCATGGCGTCGGGCCACTTCTGCTTGATGGTGCTGACCGTATCGACCACGCCCCTGGTATGGCCGTGGGCGGTGTCGACCACCAGCAGGTCCACTCCGGCCGGTACCAGCGCCTCGGCTCGCTCGATAGCGTCGGTCACGCCGACCGCGGCGCCAACCCGAAGGCGACCCTCACCGTCGAGTGAAGCATGGGGCTTTTCGATCCGCTTTGTGATGTCCTTGACGGTGATCAGCCCCTTGAGCCGACCTTCGTCATCGACCAGCGGCAGCTTTTCGATGCGGTGCTCGTGCAGGATCGCCACCGCCTGATCAAGCGAGGTGCCAACCGGAGCGGTAACCAGGTTGGACGAGGTCATGAAATCGGTGACCGGACGGTCATATTCGGCATTGGTGCAGAATCGAACGTCACGGTTGGTCAAGATGCCGACCAGACGCTCCTCGATGTCCACGATCGGCACACCGGAGATACTGTGGCGAGCCATGATGGCTTCGGCATCGGCCAGGGTTGCCGTCGGGGGCAGGCTCACTGGTGCGGTGATCATGCCGGCCTGGGCCCGCTTGACCCGATCGACCTCGGCCGCCTGCTCTTCGATCGAGAGGTTCCGATGAAGGACCCCGATGCCACCCTCACGGGCCAGGGAGATGGCCAACGGCGCTTCGGTCACGGTGTCCATGGCCGCCGACAGTAATGGGACCTTCAGGTCCATCCCCGCCAGCGAGCTTGCGGTGCTGACCTCGTTTGGCAAGACCTCGCTCCAACCGGGTACGACCAGCACGTCGTCGAACGTCAGTGCTTCGAATCCGGTCAACAACTCATGATTTCCGGCCATGGTGATCCTCCGTTGGAACAATTTGGTCGTGGCCCGACTGCGGCTTCGAACGCTGGGCTGACCAGCGCCGATCGGACAAGACCGTACCAATACTTTCTACCAACAAACGGTGCTCCGCTTGGTGCACTCGCAATTCAAACGACTCCAGGGTGTCGCCTTCGACGATCGGGACCTCTTCCCAGGCGATCACCGGACCAGTATCGACGCCTTCGTCCGGCACGTAGTGGACCATGACACCGCCCGATTCGGCCTCGCCCCGCTCCCACGCGTCGAACGCCCTGCAAATGGCGTCCAGGCCGGGAAAGGCTCCCGGTTTTGCCGGGTGGAGATTGATGACGGTGTGGCGGGACAGGAAGTTATGGGTGAGGACACGGTTCCATCCGGCCAAGACCACGAGGTCGGCCCCGACGATGGTGGCCTCGTATGCCAACTCGGTGTCGTACTCATCACGATCGCGGCCGTTGTGGGGCAACACCGTTGTCGGCACCCCGGCAGCTGCTGCTCGCTCAAGTGCATAGGCATCGCCGTTGTTTGCGACGACCAACACAACCTTGGCTTCGAGCTTGCGTTCAGCGTGACGGTCGGACCCTGGGGCGTCGCTCATGCCGAACTGTCCGCAGGCGTCGAGAACGGCCTGCAGGTTCGTTCCGGAACCGGATGCCATGACCACCAGACGCGCTGTGTCTGTCATCGAACAAGCTCTCTCATACAAGCTCTGCCATTAATGGAGTGTGACTCCCTGACCCTCGACCACCTTGCCGATCACCTTCGTGGCTTCGGGAATGGCCTCCTGCACCGCTTCCAGGTCCTCCGGAGCGACGATGGCCACCATGCCGATCCCCATGTTGAGAATCTGATGGGCCTCGACTTTGTTCAACCCGGCCAGGCCGACCAGGAACTTGAACAGCGGTGGCCGGTTCCACGATGACGTCTCGATAACCGCCCCACAGCCCTCCGGCAGGACCCGAGGCAGGTTGTCGACGAGACCTCCGCCGGTGATATGGGCCAGGCCCTGAATCAGGTCGGCCTCAAGGGCAGCGGCCAGCGGCTCGAGGTATGAACGGTGGACCGCCAGCAGCGCCTCGCCGATGGTGGTGTCATCCTCGCCGGGCAGCGGATCGTTCAGATCCAGGCCGGAAAGCACTTTGCGGGCCAGCGAATAGCCGTTGGTATGGAGTCCTGACGACGCCAGACCGACCAGAACGTGACCGGGCTCGATGGTTGGCCGAGGCAGCAGCTTCGAACGGTCAACCGCTCCGATCAAGGTGCCTGAGACATCGACCGCTCCCGAGGTCAAAACATCTGGCATCTCAGCGGTCTCGCCGCCGAGAAGGATGCACCCGACTTCACGACAGGCCGCTGCCATGCCACCGACCACCCGGGAGACGATTTGCGGATCGAGGGAAGCCGCAGCCACGGTGTCGAGGAAGAACAGCGGCTTGGCCCCCTGGACCAGCACATCGTTGACACCGTGATTGACGATGTCGGCCCCCACCGACTCCCAGGAATCGAGTTGCTCAGCCAGGACGGTTTTGGTCCCAACACCGTCTGTGGTTGCCACCAGAAGCGGGTCCGTCAGGCCGGACAGTGAGGCCAGGTCAAAGACGCCGCCAAAGCTGCCAAGGCCGCTTACCACCCGCTCATCGTGGGTGCTGAGCACCGAATCGGCGATTCGTGACGTGGCATCGGCAGCAGCGGAGAACGACACTCCGGCCTGGGCGTAGGCGTCATCCGACGATGTCGATGGCGAGGAAGCCGATGCCGATGCGTGGCCATTGGTTTCCTGGCTTGGAGACGATCTCTTGACATATCGATGGCCGATGTCCCATCGGGCAAAAAGCTGATCGTTGACCAGTCGGTCCACAACCCCGTACACCCGTTCCAGCGCCTGATCGAGGTCGGCTCCGGTGCCCGTGACCGACAGGACCCGGCCACCATTGCTGAGCACCCGGCCGTCCTCAGTCCTGGTCGAGCTGTGAATCAGGGAAACATAGGGCGGCAGATCGATGTCTGGGATTTCAATGTCCAGCGCCGGCGACGTCGGATACCCCTTTGCCGCCACAACGACGGTGGCCGCTGTCAGGTCCGAAACCAGTTCGACCTCGGCGCTGCTGAGCGAACCGGTGGCCGCTGCTGCCAACAGTTCCAACACGTCTGAGCCGATCAGCGGCAGCAAGACCTGGGCCTCAGGGTCACCGAAACGGCAGTTGTACTCGATCAGCCGAGGACCGGCGCTGGTCAACATGATTCCGGCGTACAACACGCCGACATAGGGCATGGCCTCGGCCGCCATCCCATTCACGGCCGCAACCAGGAACTGCTTGACCAGGTCTGGTTCCAGCTGCGTCGTGTTCGGGACCGGGGCGAACGCTCCCATTCCACCGGTGTTCAGACCGGTGTCGCCCTCCCCCACTCGCTTGTGGTCCTGGGCGGTCCCGATGGGCACGACGGTCGTGCCGTCGGCGATCCCGAACAGCGACAGTTCCTCGCCTTCCATGCGCTCCTCGAGCACGACGGTGGCGCCTGCATCGCCCATGGTCCGGTCCGACAGGAGATCGAAGATGGCCCGTTCGGTTTCTACCCGGGTCTCGGGGATGATGACCCCTTTACCGGAGGCCAAGCCGTCTGCCTTGACCACGACCGGCTTGTTGAACCCATCGAGCCACTCCAGCGCCGGGGCCACCTCGGTGAACGACTCACACACCGGGCCGGGGATGCCGTGACGGGCCGCGAAGGATCGGGCGAAGGACTTCGAACCTTCGAGCTGGGCTGCCGCCGACGACGGGCCGAAGCAGGCGACACCGGACTCGACGAGAGCATCAGCCAAGCCGGCAACCAGCGGAGCCTCGGGACCGACGATGACCAAGTCGATGTTCCGTGACCGGCAGTAGGCGGTGACAGCGTCGTTGTCGGCGACGTCGACATGCACGTTGAACTCGGCGGTTCCGGCGTTACCGGGAGCGACCGCCAGCGATCCGAGTCGACGAGAGTGGGCGATCGCCTTGGCGATGGCGTGCTCTCGTCCACCGGAGCCGATGAGCAGGACGTTCAGTGTTTCCGACAGCCCGGATTCCGACAGCCCGGTTTCCGACAGCCGGGTTTTTGACAGCTGGGTTTCTGGCAACTGGCTGGTCACGCGAGCACTCCATCGAATCGTTTCTTGCCGATCGACAACGACAGTTGGACCGGTATCGGGTAGTCCCCGGTGAAACAGGCGTTGCAGTACCCGTCATCTCGCCCCAAAGCTTTCATCATCCGAGGGACCGAAAGAAAGCCGAGACTGTCGGCTCCGATGTGCTCGCAGATCTCCGGAACGCCCAACTGATGGGAGATCAGCTCGTCGTAGGAACCCATGTCGACTCCGAAGAAGCACGGGTGGGCAATCGGTGGGCAGGTGATACGGACGTGCACCTCCATGGCCCCCGCGTCGCGGATCAGGCGTATCAGCTGACCCGACGTCGTTCCCCGGACGATGGAGTCGTCGATGACGACGACCCGTCGACCCTGAATGTTCTCCGGAAGGGTGTTGAACTTCAGCGCAACCCCCTGGCGGCGCAGTTCGTCTGTCGGTTCGATAAACGTTCGCCCGATGTAGCGGTTCTTGACGAAACCCTCGTTGTAGGGGATGCCGGACACGTTGGCATAGCCGATCGCGGCCGGCATCGAGGAGTCCGGAACCGGTATTACAACGTCGGCTTCGGCCGGATGTTCCCGAGCCAGCTCCTCGCCAAGGTTCTGCCGGGCCTGGTGGACCAGGAGGCCGTCCCAGGTGGCATCGGGACGGGAGAAATAGATGTGTTCGAACGTGCAGCGGGCCTGCGACGATTTGGCTGGTACCGCTTGGCGGGTCCTGACGATCGAGCCCTGCATGACCACAACTTCGCCCGGTCCGATCTCTCTGATCGCCTCGCAGCCGAGCGTCTGGAGCGCACCGGTCTCCGATGCCACGACGTGGCCGCCATTTGGCAATCGGCCCACCGAAAGCGGCCGGAAACCCCAAGGATCCCGGGCCGCTATAACCTTTGTGCCGGCGATGATAACCAGCGAAAACGCACCCTCCCAGCTCGGCATGACGTTGGCCAGCCGCTCCTCCCAGCTGTCTCCTGCTGCCCCGGCCAGCATCAGCGCCAGCACTTCGGAATCCGAGGATGACTGCAGGCCTGCGCCCCGCTCCAGGAGCTTTGTCCGCAACCGGCCTGCGTTGACCAGGTTGCCATTGTGGGCCACTCCCAGCGGGCCGTGAATGGTCTCCACAACATAGGGCTGGACGTTGCGTTCGCTGTTCGAACCGGTGGTCGAGTAGCGAGTGTGACCGATCGCCAGGCTGCCGACGAGGGGGTCGAGTGTTCCGGGGGCGAAGACCTGGTTGACCAGGCCCTGCCCTTTGTGAAGCCTGACCGCACGGCCATCGGAGACGGCGATGCCCGCAGCCTCCTGGCCGCGGTGTTGCAATGCATAGAGGCCGAAAAATGCCAGGCGAGCCACGTCGTCGGTCGGAGAGGCGATGGCCACAACTCCGCACTCTTCCTTCGGCCGATCCAACTCCATGATCTCTCTACCTCAATCCTTATCCGGGTCTGTCTCCAGGGCTACTGCCCTGGATCGAGTCCCGGGGCTGTTGTCCTGGCGCACATCGGTCGGCGGGTTGAATGGAATCTTGTCAGCGGCAACCCTACGGGCTGTGGGTCGTGGCCCATTAGCCGGTGGCCGCCATAAGAGCGGCGTCTCCATCGAGGACCCGCTTGGCGGCCTTGGCCTGGTGGTCGGCAACGCGACCGCGGAGGGCAGAATCGTTGAGTCCCAGAATCTTTGCCGCCGCCAGCGCCGCATTGGCCGGGGCCAGGGCCACGATCGGGGCCACGCCAGGAGGGGTGCGGAGGCTGGACAGGACATCGAGGCCGGCGAACGAATCGGACTTCGGTGGGCAGGCGATCACCGGAGAGACGACGTTGGCGTCGGTCAGACCGGAGAGCGCATCGCTCATGCCTGCCACGGTGATGAACACCGTCGGCTCATCGGACCGGTCATAGCTTCGGAGCAATTCGAGCACGTGCTCCGGCACTCGGTGGGCTGACCCGACGCGCTTGATGAACGGCACGTCGAGGTCCGCCAGCACCGATGCGATCTTGTCCACCCAATCCGCGTCGCTGGGGGAACCGGAAAGAATGACAACCTGCATTGCCGCTATGCCTCGCTGGGGTTGGATAGATGGGCTGCCAGATTCAGTTTCAGTCGTGGCTCGGCCGGCTGGGATCCGGGCTCGAAGGTCTTTCCGGTCAGCGCCTCATAGATGTGGACGTACCGAGCGGACGTCTCTTCCCAGACCGAGTCCGGAAGTTCGGGGGGCGAACCGTCCCCGCTGTAGCCGATCGCTTTGAGAGCCAACCTGACCGGCTCCTTATCGAAACTCTCCGGCGAGAGTCCGGCGGCCAACCGCTCATCAAGCGTTTCCGTTGCCCAGAATCGTGACGAATCAGGGGTGTGAACCTCGTCGATCAGCAACAGTTCACCGTCGGGGGCCAGGCCGAACTCGTATTTGGTGTCGGCCAGGATGAATCCGGCATCGGCGGCCAGGCTTTCACCTCGGGCGAACAGCTCCAGAGCCACCTTCTGTACCTGGGCCCACAGTCCCGCCTCGACAAGGCCGAGCTCGACAACTTCGTCGCTGGTCACCGGCGAGTCATGCTCGCCCTTCTCGGCCTTCGTGGTCGGCGTGATCAGGGGCTCGCCGAGCGGGCCGTGGGGCTCCAGGCCGTCGGGGAGGGTGTGCCCATAGAGCAGCCGTTCCCCGGCCTGGTACCGGGGCAGCAGAGAGGTTGAGGTGCTACCCGTCAGGCGGCCTCGGACAACAACCTCGACCGGAAGCGGGGAGGCGTCGACTGCGATCAAAGCGTTGGGATCGGGCAGCTCGATGACATGGTTGGCCACGATGTCAGTGGTCTTGGAGAACCACCAGGCCGCGACCTGGTTGAGCACCTGGCCTTTGTGGGCGACGGTGCCGATTATTCGGTCGAAGGCGCTGAGGCGATCCGTTGTGACCAGCAACCGCCGTCTGTCCGGTAACGGCCACGCTTCGCGAACCTTTCCGGAGGTACGACCCTCCAGCGCCAAATCAACGGACGACAGAGTCTGGTCTACTCCCACGGCATCAATCATGGCCAGCGCGGCAAGCCGCGCGGGTGACCCTCAGGCAAGTTGAACAAAAAGTAAGATTCGCTCGGCTCAGTCGCCGGCGACGGCCTGAACTCCGGCCTCGAAGAGGGCGAGGCACCCTCCGCCCGAAGCCCGTCGCCAGTGCGGATCCTGCCGCTGAAAAACATGATCCTCGGGATGGGGCATCAAGCCGAGGACCAGACCGGTGTCGTCTACGATCCCGGCAACATCGCCACCCGATCCATTGGGATTCTCGGGGTAGGAACCACCTGTGCCACTGCCATCGGCCCGGCAGTAGCGGAAGGCGACCTGGTCCGCAGCTTCCAGCGCCGCAAGGTCGGAGGTGACGAATCGGCCCTCGCCGTGGGCCACTGGGCAACGGATCGGCTCGGCCAGTCCGGTCATCCACATGGATTGCGAAGCGGCCGGAGCGAGGGTGACCCATCGGCACTCGAATTTACCGTTGGCGTTTTCGGTGAGGGTGGCCGCAACGTCGCCGCCCTTGGAGCGGGCGATGACCGAACGGATGCCATCGTCGCCGGCCTCAGGAGGCTGGACCTGGCCGGGGAGGAGCCCTGCCTTGACCAGCGCCTGAAATCCATTGCAGATTCCGATGATGGGTATCTGCCGTGCCCTGGCCTCGGCCAGTTGGTCGGCGAACCAACCTGTCAGATCAAGGCCGAGGAGGCGACCAGCTCCCAGGGCGTCTCCGTAGGAGAAGCCCCCGGGAAGCGCGAGGATCTGGTGGTCGACCAACTTGACCTCGCCCTGGCGCAGAACCTGCAGCGGGACCTGGGAGACGACCGCCCCGGCAGCCTGGAAGGCCAGAGCCAGCTCGTCACTACGATTGGTACCGGGAGCGATTGGGATCAGTACGGAGGGGGCGACGGTCATCTACGACTCCTGCCCGCTGCCGTCGGCAGTCGACTCGGGGATTGTTGAACCGCCAGAACCATCTTCCGGCTCCGGTTCCCCAGACGGGCCGCTATCACCTGGAGAGCCGTCACTTGAAGAGCCGTCACTTGAGGTGAAGGCGTTGCCGATCTCCTGAAGGCTGATGTTGAGCTCGGTTCCGATCAGAAGGCGGTCGTCCTCGGTCACCCAGCCGACGCGGGCGGCGTTCGGAACCAGTTCTGCGAAAGCGTCGGCATGGGCCGGAACGACCTCAACCAGGTAGCGGCCGGGGCCTTCGCCGAAGAGCTCGAAGGCCCCGTGACGCTCGGCCACGGTGATGGCCAGACCACGGCGGCCGGCAAAAGCCCACTCCGCGGCAGCGGCGGCGAGGCCACCCTCGGAGATGTCATGAGCACTGACGACCATTCCCTGCCCTATGGCCTGGAACATCTGTCGATGACGCTGCACCGCTTCGAGGTCCGCGGCCGGGACATGGCCACCGCGGTCACCGCCGGTGACCTCATCGAGGTAGCCGCCGCCGAGTTCGCCTGTGGCGGGCCCGACAAGCCAGACGTCGTTTCCGGGCCCCATCAGACCGACGGCGGGAATGTTGGCGATGTCCGGCACAATCCCCACCGCGGTGATGATCAGCGTCGGGGTTACCGGGTCCCGGCTTCCATCGGATCCGACGAACTCGTTAAAAAGCGAATCCTTGCCGGAGACGAACGGCGCCCGATAGCTGAGGGCTGCATCGTGGCAACCCTGGCATGCCGCCACCAGTCTGGCCAATGTCTGTGGATCGGTCGGGTTGCCCCATGCGAAGTTGTCGAGCAGCGAAACGCGGTCCGGATCGGCCCCTGCCACCACCGCATTGCGGATCGCCTCATCGATGGCTGACCAGGCCATGGCCTCACAGTCGTAGCGACCGATAAGGATGGCGGCGCCGATCCCGATCGCCGCAGCCCGAATCGGTTCCGAGCCCTCGGTTCCGGGAGGAATGATGGCGGTGCCGTCAGCAGGGCCGTCAAGCCGGGCCCCGTCGTAGGGCCGGATGACGGTGCCACCGAGCACCTCGTGGTCATAGGTCCGGATCACCTCCTCGTTCGACCGGAGCGATGGATGGGAAAGCAACGCCTTCAGCGCATCGACCGGCTCGATATTGCTGCCGACCTCTTCGACCGGCGACCTCGGCGGGCGGGCGCCCTCCAATGGTTCGGTTTGGAGGTGGAGCCGTGGCCGACCTTTGTGCAGGAACTGGGCATCGAGATCGACGAGGGTCTCCTCGCCGTTGCGAACGAGCAGCCGTCCTTCGCTGGTGAACCACCCGATGACGGTGGCGTCCACCTGCCAGCGGGCGGCCAGCTCCAGGAACGGGACCGGGTCCGGAACGGCGAGAACCATTCGTTCCTGGGCCTCGGACAGCCAGACCTCCCACGGTGCCAGGCCGGGGTATTTACGTGGGACCTTTGCCAGGTCGACGTCGGCTCCAAGGCGTTCAGCCATCTCACCGACCGCCGATGAGAGGCCGCCGGCGCCACAGTCGGTGATGGCCGTGTATAGACCGGCGTCTCGCGCCGCCACGACGACGTCGATCAGGCCCTTCTCGACCACCGGATCCCCGATTTGCACCGAAGACCCGGCGATCTCGGCGGTTTCCATACCCATGGACTGTGAGGAGAAGGTGGCCCCTCCGACCCCGTCACGCCCAACGGCACCGCCCAGAACGACTACGAAGTCACCAGCCTTTGCCGCTGTCGGGTTGGAGCCGCGGGGCAACATGCCGACACACCCGGCGAACACGAGCGGGGTTGTGGTGTACGAGGCGTCGTGGAAGATGGCACCACCGATGTTCGGAACCCCGATCTTGTTGCCGTAGTCACCGATGCCTGCGATAACCCCGGAGCGGATGCGGCGGGGATGCAACACACCGTCCGGCAGCTCCGAAACCTCAAGGTCTTGAGGGCCGAAGCACAACACGTCGGTGATGGCGATGGGTTTGGCCGAAACACCAAGGATGTCACGGACCACACCACCGACACCGGTGTTGGCCCCACCGAAGGGCTCAAGGGCCGATGGGTGATTGTGGGTCTCGGCCTTCAGGGCGAGATCGAACTGATTGTCGAAGTTGATGATCCCGGCGTTGTCGACAAAGGCACTCTCGACCCAGGGAGCGTTTATGGCGTCGGTCGCGCCCCGAAGGAATGTGTCGAGCAACCCGTCGATCTGGCGTTCCGGCGTTGATATGAGGGCCCGAAAGGTCTTGTGCGAGCAGTGCTCGCTCCAGGTTTGGGCCAGTGTCTCCAGCTCGCCGTCTGTCGGCTCGCGACCTTCGGAGGCAAACCACTTCTGGATGGCCACCATCTCATCGACGGTCAGCCCCAGCCGACGCTGCTTACTCAGTTGTTCCAGCTCCGGATGGCCAAGGCCACTGATTCCAATGGTGGCCGTCGGCGCGGCGGCAGCGGTCAGGTCGGTATGGGCCGGCGGAAGTTCGTCAAGGGCCCATCGTTCTATAACGGTGTTGTGGAGAACCCGATTGGCCATCAGGTCGATGTGACCATCGGTAAGAAAGCCATAGACCAGCCATCGGGTGGCCATGGTCGCCGCATCGAGCGGCAAACCAAGCCCTCGCGCCGCCCGCATCAGCTCGGCGGCCTCACGGTCGGTAACGCCTGGCCGCAGTCCGGTTTCAATGACGGTCACCCGGCCATGGCCAGACGGCGCTGTGTGTTCCTCCCGGTACATCCACCATTGGCCAACCGGGTCGACCAGCAGCTTCGTTGCCAGCGTCTCCACCTGGTTGCGATCCAGATCTCCCCGCAGGTGAACGACCCGATAGGCCACAACCTGATCGGCGCGAACGCCGAAGAGCTTGGCCTTCTCGACCGGCCCCTCAGGCCCCGTATCGACGCGACCGGGTCCAATAACGATGGCGAAATCCCTAGCAACCCCCACTCACCCCAGCATGTCGCATCCGGGGCCTCCCCTTGCGAATTCCGTCCCTATTTTACGATTTGTAAAGTGCCGCCCCGGTGAATTCGCCGGTAAACACCACATGCCACCCGGCGCCGGGAAGGGCTCCCGCCCCGAGGTCGGTCAAAGGGCTACGGTTTGAACCGGCGAACAGTCTGCAACGAGAAAGAACTGATGTGAGCTCGGGCTTTGTTTTAGGTGTTGATCTCGACGGCGTGTGTGCTGACTACAACACCGGCTTTCGAGAGATCGTTGCCACCGACCGCGGCGTGGATCCAAGCTCCCTGCCGATGCCGACCGAGTGGGGCTTCCACAGCTGGGGTCTCGATGACACCGAATATGCACGGCTCCACAAGATGGCGGTCTCGGACAAACGAATGCTCCGACACCTTCCGGCAGTCGAGGGTTGCGCAGACGCCCTGTGGCGATTGTCCGATCTCGGGGCCTGGATCCGCATCATCACCCATCGGCTCTATATCAACTGGGGCCATGCGGCCGCCGTTTCCGACACTGTGGCCTGGCTCGACGACCATCGAATCCCCTACCGGGATATCTGCTTTCTCGGAGCGAAGCCCCAGGTCGAGGCCGACGCCTACATCGATGATGCGCCCCACAACATCACCGCGCTGCGGGATGCGGGAAACACCGTGATCATTTTCGATCAGGCCTACAACCGATCCCTTGATGGGCTCCGGGCTCGCAACTGGGCCGAAGTTGAGGAGTTGGTCTCGGAACTGGCCGCCCGGAAAGGTGCGGTCCAACCGCAACTTCCGGGAATCGACGCCGGGTCCGATCGCCTCGATCGCCGCCGAAGCCCAGACGACTGAACCCCACAGCTTGAGCCCCACGCCAGCGATCGGGGCTACGCCAGCGGTACTGCGGTGGCGGTCAGTCGGAGATCGTCGAGTGCGGCGTCCCACCAGCTGTTCTCAACCGTGGTCAGACCGGGCACGTCGGCCAGAAGCCGATCGACCTCGGCAACGAGAGCCGGGAGATCACCACTGACCAGGCGAAGGTCGAGAAGGCGGTCAACAACCCGTGACTTGTCGCTCAACTGACCATCGATGTCCGCTCGGAAGGTCTCGATCATTGTTTCAAGAGAGTTTTGTACCACCGGGCCATGTTGCCACCTGCAACGCCACGATGGAAGAACCAGTGAGAGGTTGCTCAGCGATCGGCCGGGCCGGGGGCCAATCGGCCCTGCCCGGAAAGCCAACCTGCCAACCGCCAATGGCATGAACCGCTCATGGTATGACCGAAACCGGGACCGGCTACCGTTCCAGGCCATGAACGGTTCTGTGCTGGACTGGGCGGCGGCTGTGTCGGCAATGGCACTGGCCGTGGTCTTTGTGGTGGCCGCAGTGGCCAAATTCCGCTCGCAAACCGGCACCGAAAACGATTTTCGCTCCCTCGGCCTTCCAGAACCGCAGCTGCTGGCCAAACTCGTGCCTGTCATCGAAATCATCACCGCTGTGGCCCTCATCATCATCCCCGGTTGGGGCGGGGTTCTGGCCTTCGCCATGCTGGCGGCATTCACCGTCACGCTGGCTGCGGTTTTGCGAATGGGGCGGACCGCCAGTTGTGCCTGCTTCGGCGGGACCTCGACCAGTCCCGTCTCCGCTCGCCACATTGTGCGCAACTCGGTGTTGCTGGTCCTGGCCCTGGCGGCAGCATCGTTCGGTGGCCGGATCTGGGAGCTGCTGTAGCCGCATCTCCTTCCAACATCGTCGCCCCCGTTCGACGTTGTCTCCACCCCTCTGATCTAATGGGTTCGGTTCCGGAATGCAGGACAGCAGAGATGAGTTAACCGAGACAACCAATCCAACGGCGCAATCCAACGGCGCAATCCAACGGCGCAATCCAACCGCGCAATCCGAACCGCGCAATCCGAACCGCCTCCGTCGAAATCCGAAAGTGACCTCATGACCACAAGCGAAGATCGACAATGGGGATTTAAGACTCGGGCTCTGCACGCCGGTGGCCAGCCCGACCCGGCCACCGGAGCAAGAGCGGTACCCATCTACCAATCCACTAGTTTCGTCTTCGAAGACACCGAGGACGCCGCTGACCTTTTTGCGCTCCAGAAATACGGGGTCATCTATTCTCGCATCTCGAATCCGACCACCGCGGCGTTCGAAGAGCGGATGGCCTCTCTCGAAGGTGGGATCGGTGCCGTCGCCACCGCGTCCGGCCAGGCTGCCGAGTTTCTGTCTGTGACGACGCTGGCTGGAGCCGGGGACCACATCGTGGCCGCGGCCGGGCTATACGGTGGGTCGTACTCGCTGCTGTCAACCACGCTCGGCCGGTTCGGGATCGAAACCGACTTCGTCGACAACGACAGCCCGGAAGCATTCGCCGCCGCCATCCGGCCGGAAACCAAGCTGCTCTACACCGAGGTAATCGGCAATCCGTCCGGATCGATCGCAGACCTTGAGGCGCTGGCCGACATCGCTCACAGCAACGGGCTGCCTCTGGTTGTGGACGCAACATTCGCCACGCCCTATCTGTGCCGCCCCATCGAGTTCGGCGCCGACATCGTGGTCCACTCGGCAACCAAGTTCATCGGTGGTCACGGCACCAGCATCGGGGGCATCGTGACCGAAGCCGGCACCTTCGACTGGAGCGCCTCAGGGCGGTTCCCCCGCATGACCGAGCCGGTCGCCAGCTACAACGACCTGCGGTGGTGGGACAACTTCGGCGAGTACGCCTACTGCTCGGCGCTGCGGTCCGAGCAGTTGCGCGACGTCGGTGCCTGCCTGTCACCGTTCAACGCCTTCATGCTGTTGCAGGGACTCGAAACCCTCCCCCAGCGCATGGAAAATCATGTCGCGAATGCCAAAGCGGTTGCGGCCTGGCTGGAGGCCGACAGCCGGGTCTCCTGGGTGGCCCACGCCGACCTGCCCGACTCCAAATATCGAGACCTGGCGGCCAAGTACCTCCCGAACGGGGCCGGAGCCATCTTCACCTTCGGTCTCAACGGCGGAAGAAAGGCAGGCCAGCGATTCATCGAAAGCCTCGAGCTGATCAGCCATCTGGCAAATGTCGGCGATGCCAGAACCCTGGTCATCCATCCGGCGTCCACCACCCATCAACAGCTTGGTGATGAGCAGTTGGAGCTGGCAGGCGTCGGGCCCGACATGGTGCGGCTGTCGGTCGGCCTTGAAGACCTCGAAGACATTCTGTGGGACCTCGACCAGGCGCTCAGCGCCGCAGCGGAGCTGTCATGACCTCAACAACCAACCCAACAGGTACCTCAACGTCTTGGACACCCCCTGGGGCTAGGCGCCGCAGGAACATCCTCGACAACGCCAAGACGATCGCTTTGGTCGGCGCCTCCTCCAACCCGGCCAGGGCCAGCAACTTCGTGATGACCTATCTCAAGTCGTCGGTGTGTGACTTCGAGCTCTACCCTGTCAACCCTCGCGAGAGCGAGATCCTCGGCTTCACCGCCTATCCGTCGCTGGCCGAACTGCCCGTGGTGCCGGACATCGTTGACGTCTTCCGCAAGCCGGAGGATTGTCCCGCCATCGCCGCCGAAGCGGTGGCGGCGGGCGCCAAGGTCTTTTGGCTACAGCTCGGCATCTGGAGCGACGAGGCGGCGGCCATCGCCACCAATGGCGGCCTCGACGTGGTGATGAACCGTTGCACCAAGATCGAACACGCCCGCTTCGCCGGCGGGTTACATCTCTCCGGGTTCGACACCGGGGTCATCAGCAGCAAGCGCCGAGCCTAAACAGCGCCCACCTGACTTCAGTGGAGGGCCGTGCATCTTCACCATCTGGTTCACCATCTGGTTCACCATCTGGTTCACCATCTGGCGATCCGGACACCGGGCCGCTAGAACGGTCGGCAACCAAACCAAGAATTAGGAGACTCAGATGGATCTCGGTCTAGCGGGCAAGCGTGCTGTCATCGCCGGAGCATCGGCCGGCCTTGGGCTCGGGTGTGCCCAGGCCCTGGCTGCAGAAGGTGCGCAGGTGGCCATCGGAAGCCGCTCCAGGGAGCGCATCGACGCCGCGGCAGAGTCGATCGACGGGGCGGTGGGAATCGTCGGTGACGTCAGCAGCTCCGATGGAGCGGTTGGATTCGTCAACGATGCGATGGCCGCTCTAGGCGGTATCGACATCCTCATCGCCAACGCCGGCGGACCGCCGGTCGGGACGTTCGAGTCAACCGAGCTGGACGCCTACTCCGACGCCTTGAACCTGAACCTGTTGTCGACCGTGGCCATGGTTCATACCGCGGTGCCCCACATGAAGGAGAACGGCTGGGGGCGGATCGTGGCCGTCACCTCCATTTCGGTCCGTCAGCCGATGGGCCAGCTGATCCTGTCCAACACCGCAAGAGCGGGCGTCACCGGCTTCTTGAAAACCGTGGCCACCGAGATCGGCAAGGACGGCATCACCGTCAACTCGCTACAGCCCGGCTCCCATGCCACCGCCAGGCTGATGGGACCCGGTTTCGACATCGAGGCGGCAAAATCTCGGACCCCCACCCGGTCCATCGGAACGCCCGAGGACTTCGGCAAGATCGCCGCCTTCCTCTGTTCCGACGCTGCCAAGTACATAACCGGCTCGGCCATAGCGGTCGATGGTGGGGCATACGCCGGTCTGCAATAGATCACCGGTCAGCTGACGGGCGTTCACCTGGAGCGTCGGCCAGCCCATCGAACCGAGAACTCCAAGAAAATCTGTAACCTTCGGGACCTGTTCGTTGGTCCAACCAACTGAATACTCTCCCCTGAAGCCCCGGCCGCCCGTATGGTGACCGGGGCTTCGTGGTTCCGTGGCTGTCCGCTCGCAGGCTCGCTTACCGATTCCGTCAGCAGTTCGGTCCAGGATCGGGCAACATAGAAGCAGATGAGCTTCGCCGACCACATCCGGAACTGGTCGGCCGACGACCTGTCGCATCTGATGCAGAGTCGGCCTGACCTCCTGCCTGCATCGGACCGCGGTCTGGATGCGGTGGCTCGAAAGGCGGGGACCGCCATGTCCCTCGGCCGGGCCCTGGTCGGGGCCGACGTCGGCATGCTGGTCGTGGCCGAAGCGCTGGTGGCCAAGTATCCGGCCACCATCGATGAGCTCGACAAGCTCCTTGGCACCGGGGACATCACCGCGGTGGCCGAAGCGGTTGAGCGGCTCCGCCGGACCGGTGTGGTGCTCGTCGAAGATGGTGTTGCCTTTCCCGTCGGCTCCCTGTCCGATCTGCTGCATCGCCCGCTTGGGCTTGGACCATCGTTCGAGGAGCTGGCCGAGAGCCTCCCGACCAAGACAATCGAGCAATTGGCCGCCATCACCAGGTCCGAGGGCGCGGGCAATCGGTCACCGACCATCCGAGCCATCGCACATCGGCTTCGGGAGCCGGCGGTGCTGAAGGCCCTGCTCAGCTCGGCGCCCGAAGAGTCGAACGACCTGCTGCAGACCTTGGCCGCCCACCGATCACCGGCCATCCCGCTTCCAACCGGGTACCCATACCGCGGCCTCGATGGCGATGACCCCTTGGCATGGCTGGTCGAAAAGGGCCTGGTAATCGCGGTCACAGAGTCCGGAGCTGAACTGCCCCGGGAGATAGTCATGGCCGTCATGGCCGACGGCCTGGCGCCACAGGCCCTCCTGCGGGCTCCAGGTCTGATCGCCGTTGACGGCCTCCCAGCCGATGTTGTTTCCGGGTCGGCGGCCGACGCCGCCAATCTGCTGCTTGACGGAGCCGAGACGCTGCTACGAATGGTCGGTGATGGCGAGGTCTCGATCCGCAAGGTCGGAGGCGTCGGGCCGCGAGAAATCAAACGGTTGGCCAAGCTGTGCCGGCTGGAAGCCATCGACGTCGCCCGCCTCTTCGAGTTGCTGGCCGTGGCCCGGCTGCTCAAGGTTGTCGGCGGCAATCTCGGCGTCAGCGAACTGTCCGGCCGATGGTGGGCCATGGCTCGGCGCCGCCGATATCTCGTGTTGGTGCGAGCCTGGTTGGCCTCGGACCGTTTCCTATCCCGAGGACTGACCGAACACGGTGGCGCGGACCGCACCTCGGGAGACAAACTGGTGGCGCTCGGCGATGCCGAGCCGATTGCGGCGGTGGCCGCTGGCAGA
The DNA here is from genome assembly GCA_035593235.1 of Phascolosoma agassizii. Taxonomy (NCBI): domain Eukaryota; kingdom Metazoa; phylum Annelida; class Sipuncula; order Phascolosomatiformes; family Phascolosomatidae; genus Phascolosoma; species Phascolosoma agassizii. Next base: position 94,404 of record JAVJHY011988317.1, read on the forward strand.
GCGGTGACGATGTCCACTATCTGCGAACTGCCGGACGGCTCGGCATACCAACCCGATCAGTTGGCCGAATCCGTGGTCTGGCAGGGGCCGAACCTGTGGGGTGCAGGGGACCCGTTGCCGGAAACCCTTGTCGACTGGACGCTGGCCGAAGCGGAACTTCTTGGGCTCATCAGCGACCAGGCCCCAAGCCCGCTTTTGCGAGCCCTGACCGAAGCGGACGAGGTGCTTGTCGATCAGCTGGCCGCCATGGTCGCAGCCGACGACCAGGACAAGTTTGTCCTGCAGAGCGACATGACCGCGGTGGCATTCGGGCCGCTGGTTCCTGCCGTCAGCCGGTCCCTGTCTGACATGACCGAGCGGACCGATGCGGTCGGAGAGGGCCGAACCCCTACCTTCCGCTTCACCGAGGCATCGATGCGCCAGGCCTTCGACCGTGGCTGGGATCGAGACTCAATCACCGGCTTTTTGACCGAGCACTCCCTGGCCGGTATCCCCCAGCCACTGGACTACCTCCTGGGAGACGTCGCTCGCCGCTACGGGTCGATCAAGGTGATGCCGTGCCAGTCGGTAATCGTCACCATCGATGACATCGCTGCGGTTGAGATCGCCTCAAACCGCAAGGCTGCCAAGCTGGGGCTCAGGCTGGTGGCACCAACGGTGTTGACCTCGCCCCTGGACCCGGTGACGGTGACCGAGGCTCTGAGGGCTCTGGGTCTGTTTCCTACGCTCGAGGGCTCATCGGTCGTTATCGATCCCGATCGAGGCCCCACGGTCGGGCCACAGGGCATCAATGGCCCAGCAGCCCCAAGTGCTGGTGCAGGCACTGGAGCCGGCGCTTCAGCGGGCGACGAGTCGGCTCTCGACGGATCGGCAGCCGACCTGCCTGCAGATTGGACCGGGCCACCGGTCCCGGCCGGACCATTCCCCGATGAGATCAGCGAGGCGGTCAGCCTGCTGTTGGAAACCAACGAGGGGTCGGATGAACCAGAGCCCGGCCCTTCGCCTTTGAACGACCGGGTGCCGGGCTGGACCGATAAGCGGCTTCAGGGTTTTTGGGGTCGGTCGATCACCGTCGACGCCCTTGTCGACGGAAGTCTTCAGCCGGTGAGCGGCACCCTGATCGGGCTCGGGGCGGTTGTGTCGCTCCTCACGGTCAATGGTGTCATCGAACTCCCGGTTGAAACCGTGTTGACGATCTCGGACCCGGGAAGCGTGTGAGAACAGGGTTGTGAGCGGGGACGAATCTTCGGCGATCCCGGGCACCGGACCGCTGCTGGTGGCGGGGCCTGACACATTGCTGTTGCAGCTGGACCATGAGCGGGCCCAGCAGTGCCGGACCGAGCTGGCCGCCTTCGCCGAGCTCGAACGCTCCCCCGATCATGTCCACACCTACCGACTATCGGACCTCGGGCTCTGGAACGCCAAGGCTGCCGGGCTGAGCGCGGCCGCAGCCATCGAAACCCTCGAACGATTCGCAGCCTCCACGGTTCCCCAGGCCACCATGTCCCGCATCACCGAGACCATGGACCGATTCGGAAGGCTCATCATTGAAACCGCAGGTCCCGAGCTGATCCTGACCGCCGACTCAGCCGGCCTGATGGACGAATTGCTTGAGGACACGGCGGTGGCCCGTTTCGTCACCCGGTCGATCGACACGTCGGCGGTAGTACGACAATCCGACCGCGGCCCGCTGAAACAACGGCTCACCGAGCTGCGATGGCCGGCCGATGACCGAGCGGCGCTTAGCCCCGGCGTCGCCTTCGAGCTGAATCTGCGGCCCGACGCCGAGCTGCGGCCGTACCAGCAGCATGCGGTCGAGAGCTGGTTACCGTCTGGGACCGGCGTCATCGTGCTCCCCTGCGGTGCGGGCAAGACGATGACCGCCATCGCCGCCACCGCCGAGGTTGGCACCAACACGTTGATTCTGGCCACCAGCCAAGCCTCGCTCAACCAATGGGAACGAGAGCTGCAGCGCTTCACCACCATCGATCCGGACGATATCGGGCTGTACTCGTCGCGGCGCAAAGAGATCAAGCCGATCACGCTGGCGACCTATCAGATCATGGCCACCAAACGCGACGGCCGCTATCGACATATCGACCTCATGCAAAAAGGTGACTGGGGATTGGTCATCTACGATGAGGTCCATCTGCTTCCGTCTGCAGTATTCAACCTGACCGCGGGTATCCAGGCCCGGCGGCGGCTGGGTCTGACCGCAACCTTGATTCGTGAGGACGGCCGGGAGGCCGACGTGTTCACGCTGGTGGGGCCGAAGCGGTTCGACGTCCCATGGTCGGATCTCGAACTCCAAGGATGGATCGCCCCCGCCCGCTGCGTCGAGGTTCGAGTCATCCCCAGTGATGCCGAGCGACTGGCACACGCCAAAGCCAGTCTTCGGGGCAAGGCCAAGATCGCCGCCACCGTCGCAGCGAAGGGAGATGTCGTCTCAACCATCCTGGCCCGCCACGAAGGGGAACCGACATTGATCATCGGCACCTACCTGGAGGGTCTGCGGCCGCTGGCCGAGCGGTTCGATCTTCCGCTGGTGACCGGCGGAACGCCAAACCGCGAACGCATCAAACTCTTCGATCAGCTCCGCAACGGTGAGCTCCAAACACTGGTTGTGTCCAAGGTGGCAAACTTCAGCCTTGACCTACCCGAGGTCTCGGTGGCCATCCAGGTCTCGGGAACGTTCGGCAGCCGCCAGGAGGAGGCCCAGCGACTGGGGCGGATCCTCAGACCGAAGCAGGATCGCCGCCAAGCCCACTTCTACACCCTCGTGGCTCGAGACACCGTCGAGCAGGAACACGGCCAACGTAGGCAGCGGTTCCTGGCCGAGCAGGGATACCACTACGAGATCATCGACGCAGCAAATCTGTGATACCGGTTGCCGGCCGGTCGATCAGCTTGAAGGCGTTGGACCGACCGTCGTGCAACCGGCGATGGTCGTGTCGAAGAACTCTTCGAAGCCGTCGACCCCTTCCTCGGTGCTGAGGTAGGCGAAGTCGGGGGCGGCCGAGATCTTGCCGAGCGCTTCCTGGTCTTCCTCGTACTCGTCGAACACGCCCTGGGCGATGCAGGAGGCCTCGGTCTCCGACAGGGAACCGCCATCGAGGAGGATCTGCTCGAACTCCTCCTGGCTGCCAGGCCCGGTTGAGCAACCGGCCGCCAGTAGTGCAACCGCCACGAAGGCCAACGACCATCGACCGAGCCGACGTCTAGGTTTTGGCGCCGCGGCCAAGTGGGGGCGCCGGGCCGAGAACAGATTGCTGCGGGAGTCGAAGTCGAAGGACATGTCGGCTTCTTTCTAGCCTTTGAGGGCCTGCATTCCTACCTCTGCCACGCAAGACACGTCGCCGATCGGGGCGATCTACCAACACCGGGCCTCCGTCGTAGGCTTGGGGGTTGTGAGCCGCCGGAACCACACCGCCGACGCCGCCGAAGCAACGCTGTCTCGACGGCGGGCCCTCGGCCTTGGCGGAGCAGTCATCGTTGGCGGCTCGGTGGCCTCGGGGTTGACGGCAAAGCCTGCGGCGGCGACGCGTTCCAGGGTGGCAAGCCGAACCGTAGTCGATGTTTCCCGTCCCGAAATTCTCCCCCGTTCAGCGTGGGCTGAGGGCTTGCCGGTCGTCGGCGAGATCGAGGCCGAAGACGACGTGCGGTTCCTGCTCGTTCATCACACCGCGTCGACCAACGGCTACGGGCCAGATGATGTCGCCAATCAAATCCGAGGTTTCTACGGCTTACACGTCGGGGCGGAAAAAGGCTGGCCAGACGTGGCCTACAACTTCTTCGTCGACCGGTTCGGCACCATATGGGAGGCCAGAGCCGGCAGTATCGATGGGGCGGTGCGCGGCGATGCGACCGGTGGTTCTCAAGGCTTCGCCCTGCTGTGCAGTCTGATCGGGAACCATGCCGAGGCCGAGGTCACGCCCGAGGCCCAGGAGAGCATGGTCCGTCTTCTGGCCTGGCTGGCCGAGCGCCACAACATCGACACCAGCCCAGGGGCCACAGTGAAGTTTGTGTCCCGAGGTTCCAACCGCTGGCCCGCCGGCTCGACCGTTCCCGCA